>WSXT02039705.1:0-13382 GCA_011762715.2 Neuroterus valhalla
ATATGATTATAATGAGTGGATGGATGATGCACAGGATAGGGACGCGTGGCGGTCTCGGGTAGATGAGGCAATGAACTCTCGAGTTCCAAATGCTGATAAATAATAATGCGATTTGTTAAACAAGTAGTACGAGAGATATTCTGCAAGTGACTTTCCACTAAATCCTCCTTCTACCCCAATCATCACTCTATTACCATTAACAGTCCTCCTCCCCCAGATAAATGTCGATAATTCTGAACCGCAGCATTAATAACTGATTGAATTGATTCCCCAAACATATTACTTTCCGCAATCACGTTCTTTCATCATCGTTAATCCGAGTTGTCGGAAATCTAAAAGGCGCAAGATAGGACGTGGCTGGAAGAGTAAAGAGAAGTGGGATATGGACAAAGAAGTGGAAGGCCACCTCTTTGTTAACAGTGTACATTTCCTTTGTTCGCAGGACTCAGTGTGGCGAAGTCAGTGGAGGGGTTGGAAGCCAGCAGGGGTGGATCGATACAGCCCCAAGGGATGGTGTTATGGGGGAGGTTTACTCGTAATACATGGGGTTGCTGCCGTTCCATGGCGGTAGAGTATGCCTTCCTGCCTGTCCAATTCGTCATCCCCTCATCCCTCCACCATCTACCATCCACCATTTCTTTGTCTGATTCTGAGTTCGTTAAACTCACCCGAAGCTTCGGTACTGAGCCTCGCCTCCACATTCCTCCTTTACTTTATTACTTCTTTGTTTGACTCTGCATCCTTTTTTGATTTGGGAACGACTCAGGCGAGAGAAGACAATTATCAATGACAGGAGAGAACTTCCTTTGATTTTGAGTTGAGGAAGTGTGATAAGAGTTCTTTCAATTGTCGAGTGTCTGATGGACAAGTATTAAAGGGTCGTGATTTCTAAAAGACTGTAATCGGAGAGGAGGTACAAATAAATCAAAGTCTTATTGATTCAGTAGCCAGGAACATTCCTCTATCTACTATAAGGACAATTAAACAATTACGTTATTCATAACGAAGAAATTTTTCTGGAATGATTTTCTCGGAATTTATAGAAAGAATTTTTTATGTCTCGCAATTTTTGCGAAACAACATACCTTTTCCAAAGGATGAATTTCAACCTAATACAAGAATTCAAGCATAATAATAAAAAGATGTCGCCCATGTATCCTTTGATAATACCAAAAGAAAACAGGTGTTTTTTCCCTTAAATCCTGCCTACGCACAGTGGTTCAAAATCCCAAATTGCCGGTCAAAACCTTGAAAGTCGGCAGTTTCCGATCGAGATAAAATTAACTTTACGTCTATAAGGTGCATTTCTGGCGAGAAATCCAAAAGAGCAGATTTCCATATTAATTAGTTTCGACAAGGTAGACGCTCAAAGTTGAACGTTCCGCCGAACACTTGTCACGCAGCTGATAAGTCTCGCGCGTCTCACGGAAATGTAGGTGTCGTAAAAAGGCAGTTGCAAGTTGACCAGTATTTCTTGACCTCATGGATTTTAATCCTTGAGGTATGTAGAATATTTCTGTACTAGTTTTTAGGGAAAATAATAATGCATGCGTCTATGAGAGATGTCGGAATGCTCGCGCTCCTTTTTCCGTTTCGCACAGTCAAAATTCCGAAATTCGATGAAGGATTAATTATCCAGGCCGCACTAGGCCGCTTTAATTTTTACTGTGTTGTACACGCGAAGGTGTCTCCAATCAAGTGACGTTAAAATTTTCTGCCCTAGCTTGCCCGTCTTCTTTAGGGAACGATTTATTTAGGGCGTGCGGCGCACCATTACACGTACCTGGCGCGGTGCATAGCGAGGGGCTAGTCGCATGAGCCGTACGGGGAATTAGGAGGGAGCTTTCAAGCTTTTTATGCACGAAGAAACTTCAGAGAATAATAATCCCTATAGTCGAATGTTTTGACCAAATCGTATCTTATTTCTATATGGTGATCACTTCGACCTTCTTCAAATATATCGAGAAAAAGAAAATCATTTTTCTAACAATACTTTGATCAATACATCAATTTAGGTGTTGATCAACTTATAATCATTAACGGAAATTAGTAAAAAATTATTTATTTACTTTTAATTCCAAGATAGAAAATTGGATGGGCAAATATTTTATAAAAATTTACCAAATTACCGTGAATTACCGAAAATTTCCAGAAACCTATCGAAATTTTTCGACTGAATTTTGAAAAACAAATATCATTTTCGAATCCAGTGACCTCAAAAACTTCCAGATATGTACCTTTCAACATGATTATCACATGTACGAGGGTTTTGACCGGAATTTCGGGATTTTGAACTACTGTGCTACGCTACGCTCCGATTTCGTCGTCCTGTTCCTTCATGTCAGCCTCCGTATCTTCTTGTTCAGCTTTAAAATCTTTGTTCCTAAGTGTGAGATTGTCGACTTTGTTGAGTAGCGAATACAGCATGGACTCCAATCCGCAAAATTTTTGTGAAGGCTGAAGAATTTATAGCATCATGTGCAGATAGAAAAAACATGACAGCAACAATGAAAAAAGAAGATTACAACCACTTGGAACGATCGTCAGCACAATAAACTTACCTACTTTCAATTAGGCACACTCCCTCACCGAAGAACGAGATCATATTTAAGGAAACTTTATCGGCCACGTCGAAAATTTTTTTCCACCAATCGAAGAGAGACCACAGGTTAACATTTATTCCCAAGATATCCTTGTGAGTTTCAAAGTAGTATCTCTCTTCATGGAAGTATCAACGCCTGATCCAATCGATAACATTAAATCTTCTTAACTTTCTCTTCTATCTATCAGATAGGAGAGAAAGTTTGCGAATACTTGATAGAACACTGTCTCGACAATACTTACTTCTTTTTCCGTAGGGAGGGACTAAGTGATGAGATAAGAAGTGAGGAGGGAAGAGAGTTCTTCGAAGAGTCATTTCGGGGCTCAGGCCGACGAAAAAGAGACGAGGGAAGTAGAAGAAAGAGGGGTGAAGGGGGGATGGAGTTGAATGACGAGGAGATAGAGATACAGATGAGGAAGTTAAAAGGTCTAAGGAAGCAGGCTCGAACGGGGTGCAGAATGAAGCATTGATATTTGGTACAACAGCAATTAGAGAGAGACTAAAAGAGGAAGTTGGGAAGGTCTAGAGAGGTGAGGGATTTCCAGGGGAGCGGAGAGAGGGGTTGGTAGTGCTACTGTATAAGCAAGGAAACAGGGAAAACAAGAAAAATGATAGAGCAATGTTATTCATGAATACGGCGCACAGTGGTCCGGCGGCCTGATTTTCTGGCCAAAACCCCCAAAATCAAGAGTTACCGTACGAGTCAAAGCTTTATATATTTGTCAATAGATGGCATTGTAGCCCTAAAATCCAAAAGAACAGGTATTTACATTCAATACCTTGCCCATGGTGAACGTTCAAAAGTGCCATTTGTCGGAACCCGCGCGAGACTATACACGTGCACGTTTTCTAGCGCCGAATAAAAACTGTGGTAGTTTTTGTAATTTTCAATAAAACAGGGCAAGCCAAAATGGATGTTGTTCCAATAGCCGCAATATTATTGTCAGAATACAAGTGCTTTATTTTCCTTATCTTTTCCAATTGTATTTCTCCTCATAGAGAATTTTTTTTTATCCTACGAGATCCTGCGGAGATTTTAACGTATCATTGTGTAGAAAAGTATACAGATTGTAAAACCGTCAGCATTGTCCACCCGTATTCACCCCACTCGTAAAAAAATACGCATTCTGTAAAGCTGGTCGCTGCTAATCATATAGCACATGTTGGGGAACTACCGCTTAATACTAATCAATAAGTGTAAGAGAGAGTGTAAGATTTTACCCATAGGACAGATCTCCGAAGAATCTCAGGAGTCTCGAAATGAAGACGTGCGGAATTACCGCGAACACCACTGTTTCTAGTTTGAGGAAGACTCCTCCCAAACTAGGAGAAAATTTTGTTCCCCGAAGCTATTGCGGTTCCGAGTTACGAAAGATTTGACTTCGGAAATGCTGACACAGACAGCGTTCTTGAAGACAACGACGAGGATGAAATATGAAATGTATTACAAGAAAGTATGTTGTTTTCCATGATAATTTTACTGTAATTGAAAAACAAATGTGTGATACATCATTTTCGGCTAAAAGTATTATTTTTCACGAAATACTTTCTACCTTCCAATCCGCCATACTTATTTTGAAAGTTTTACATTTATTATCGTAATCAGTGATCCAAAAAACCTTAGTTATATGAATTTCAGAGAAATCGGAGCACTTTTCGACAAAAAGGTTCGCCATTTTGGGTCCGCCATTTTGAATTTTGCAATTCTGATTCCATGATTGAAATCAGTGACCCAAAAAACATGGTTAATATGAATTTTAGCAAAATCGCAGAACTTTTTAGGAAGAATGTCCGCCATTTTGTGCCCGCTATCCTGAATTTTGAAACTCTGATTTCATTTTCGGAATCAGCGACCCAAGAAACCTAAACACTATCAATTTCATCAGAATCGTACTATTTTTGTTTGAGTTCTTGAGTTTTGATAAGAAAATCGGGTCGCCGGACCACTGTGCGGCGTACAAATTATCCGTGATGGTATTGCTGGAGAGGCTAAAAAATGATGTCGAGAGGAAAGGTATATTGCCAGGGACGCAGTCGGAATTTAGAGCGGGTAAGAGCACTATCAACAATATTTATATTTTGTAGCATGTGGTGGACAGCTAAATAGCGCTCAATGGGTCAAAAGTTTACGCATCGAGAGGGTGAGAGAGGTGTATGAAGAGACGAAGGATAGGTTAAGAGGGGGCGACAGGATCTCGGAGGGTTTTTTAGATGGATAAGCTAGAGAAAGGAGTGGTAGGGGGAGTAAGTACCTGGGCTTCCTATTCAGGAGGCATAAGGAAAGGAATCATTATATAAAAGAGAGAGTAAGGAGGGAAACTGTTGTGATGAGGCAGGTGTGGGGATTGGGAAAAAGGTTGTTTGCAGATGACTTTGGAAGGAGGATGAAACTGTTCGACTAGCTTGTGATGAGTGTCCTACTGTACAGAGTAGAGGTGTGGGGGTGGAACAAAAGTATAGAGGTTAATAGTACAGGAGAGGTACATCAAATAGACACTAGGGTTGGACAGAAGTACACCCAGTTATATCGTTAGAAAGAAGACGGAGAGATGAGTTTTAGGGATACTGACTGGTAGCCGAGCGTGTGAGTAGGAGAAAACATTCTTGGAGAGAGGGGAAGTACGCTAGTGAGGGGGTGTTAGTGGAAGAAGGAATGGAAAGATAGAGGTTGAGAGAGAAAGGTATTCTCGGAAAAATGGTCTGCATTCGGATGAAGTTAGGAGAAGTCAAGAGAAAGGAAGAAAAGTGTATGAGATTGTTACGAGGAACGGCATGGAGAGAGAGAAGGCAGAAGAAGAAGAGGGTATAAGAGGGTTAAGGTATAATGAGCAAAATGGAAAGGGTATGCGAAGGTGTAATACTGGGTGGAAGCAGGAGGAGGAATAGAGATAGATGTATTAGGAGGAGTAAAAGTAGATGTAGGGTCAATATAAATACTGTGAATAGTAAATAAGGAATAGCAAATAAGTCAACAACAAGACAAAACTTTAAATGATGTAATCGAAAACGATAACACATACAAAGGAAATTGAGGAAGCGATCCTAAAATACACTAGAAAAAACAGATGGAGACAAACCACCGAATAAAGAGAGAGACAAGCGAACGCCATTCTACCCTACACCTACGGTATCATACAAAATATGGGAAGAACTCTCAACAAACACAACATCCAAACCATGTTTTAACCATCTTCGGAACAAGGACGATTCCTAAACAACCCTGAAGACAAAAAGGCTGGCAGTACATGATCCAGAAGTATATAAAATCCCTTGTTCTTGTGTCAAAGTCCATATTGATGAAACTGGGAGAGCAGTGAGCTAGCGTATGAATGAACATGATAATAGAGTCAGACAAAAATATCCCACACAATCAGCATCAGCTAAACATCATATAAAATCGGGAAATAGCATTCTATTCGACAAAAAACAACCAACGTCACAAAGATGAACAATATTTTTCTGAGGAGGCATAGAGGAGCAATCGAAATCCTAAAACACCCTCATAATAGCAAAAGGATTATTGCATATAATACTAATCCGATTCGGCTTTCCGTCTTCCCAAGTTTTCAAAAAAAACTTGACTGGCCAATCAAGTTCGAGCAGTCCTCACGGTGGAGAGTTCGACCAATCACTGGCATCGTAGCGAACATAAATGCTTAAGAAGATCATAACCTGGAACCTCACCATCAGGTCAGCCCTTAAGATGCAAACTGCGACGTATGCGAAACGTCGGCAAAATTTGTGGATTTATATAAGATTTTAATACTGATACTAATTCTTAACCTTACCTCTTACTCTCCCTGCTACCGTAGACTTTGACTCGATCTGGCAGTGTTCACAAAAATGTTTGACAGATGGATCATGAATGTAGGAGAGAACTTTGTTCGATTTTAAGTTGAGCAAGTGTGGGAAGATGTCCTTCAATATTCGAGTGTCTGATCGACAAGTAAAAAGGGTAGAATTGTTTTGAATGATCTCCATGAGGGGAAAGTTTGACAAAGCAGTTCAACATCCAACCAAATACTAACTACTCAACTGAATAGTAAAATTTCCGATTATGAAATATAATTTTGACCTTGTGTATACGGTCTAATGGGAAAAAAATCAGATCTACACTTGAAAATTTGATGATAATTGGTGCGCAGCTCACAAGTTCGAACACGCCTAGGGAACGCGTCTTCCGGATTTTGCGCTGGACGCGTGGTTCAATCCTTCCGTCAAGCTTCGTGCCCAGCTCCTCTCAATCCTTACACTCAGTACATACTTGCTTCGTGCCTTCTTGATTTTTAAATGTTTCAAATATCTCGCGTCGTTTTAACGGAAAAGTAACTTTTCAATTTTTAAAAAAATTTGTTTTAATAGATAAAACAAGAACTGTTGGTTGAAAATGGCTTGTTGCGGAACTTGTTATTATTTTTTCGGCTTCAGAGAAGTGTGCCAAAACACAATCCAGAAAGATCAGTCTGTCTGAACAAATCGTGCCTACATGATACAGTAAACTACATACAGACAGGCAGACAGGCAAGCATTAGGACACAAATGAAAACAGGCCGACACACAGTGGTTGTAAATGAAGAAAAGCTGGCCAAAAGTCGAAAAAAAATTCCCCTAACCTGTTTTCGTTGATTCGTAATACTTGAATGATATTTTCCTCACCCTTTCCATCGCTGTAGTTGAGCAAACGTTCTTACCTGATCCAAGTTGTCAGTTGAAAATTGACCGTTGGGAGTGACTCGTAAAACGTTCATACCGCGGTTTACCAGTAAAAAACATCGTTCGCTCCGAAAGTGCATCACTTTTTGAAGGGACATCGGATTTCAATTCTACGGAATGGAATCTCCTCCTGAAAGAAAGAATGATTTTCTGTTGCTTACAGGAAATTTATGTCAAAAGCTCAACTGCCACTTATGGCAACTTTCTATATTATCGAAAAAAGTTACGGGAATAATTCAAGGACAAAAAATTTAAAGTAGATAATACACGCATTCCATGAAATTATGAGCTAGAAACGAGATTTATATTCATAGAAATCATGATTTTTTATTTGTTCCTTAAAGATATTGAAGTATTTTAATTTTCTTATCAATGAATAAAAAACGAACTTTGTTTTTTTTTTGTTTTCAGAGTTGCCTAATGCTGCAGCGAAATTTAATTCAACGAGGAAAAAGATTTTTTCACTCATCAAAGAGCACTTTCCAAGATGTGCATACCAAGATTGCTACGACATTATTGAAAAGGTTTGAGAAAAAGCCATCAATTAAAACTATCAGAGGATGCCAATTATTGTCAATATTGTCAATTACTGATATTTGAAGTTCACTAGGACAGTTGAAATTTAAGGTGAGTAATACATGTTTGAGAACTACTAAAATATACTAAATACTACTAAATCGTATAACTGTCACCTTCATAACAATCCTTGTACAACTGATTTTCACTTAATTCAGACCACTTCCTGTAGGATTGGTCAATTATTCAATAGTCATCCGCCATTTTGTTTTTGACGAAATCAATATCAAATTCCTAATGAGCGACCTTGAATACTCCAATATGCCAAGTTTAGGACGGATCGGATGCTATTTTTTTACATCAAAAACTTAACGCTAACATCCGTCCACGCTTTATACAATATCACCCATTCATACCTTGTAACTATTCCCGCTCGCTCGCTTGCTCTCATTGCCTTACCCTCTTCGCTTCGGCTCGCAAGCTTTTTTCTACATTTCGCCAGCCTCGCATTGCCAAACTCTGCCTCCATGGTTCCTACCAATTTCTTATCTTCAATGCCTTTTTGCTTTTCCATATCTACTATTGACATTATTTACATCTTTCTTACATCCACTTCTTCTCCTTCTTACACACCGATCTCTACTCCTCCTCCTCCTCCCTCCTCTTCTCCCCCATCTTACCCAACACCCTCTTCGCCCATGCAATCGCCCTACTTTTCCCTCTTTTATGCAGAATCACCTCCATGCTCATTCCACTCCTTTCCACCTCCTCGCATTCTTCCACCCAGTGCTCCACCCTTGCATACCCCTTTCGAAACAAATCGCACATCCTTTCCTTCTCCGGAAGCCTTTTAGCACCCTCCATGCTTCCACATCTTACTCTCGCTATTGTCCCCTTGCTTCTTTTCTCTTCCTACTCACACAAATATTGCCCTCTCACTTTGGCCTAATCCACCCATATTGCTCATTATACCTTGACCCTCTTATTCCCTCGTCTCCTCCTGTCTTTTCTCTCCCCATGCCGTTCCTCGTAACAATTGCAGACACCTTCCGCCCTTCGTCGTGCCTTCTCATTGCTAAATCCACATGCAGACCATTTTTCCAAAAATACCTTTCTCTCTCACAAACTTTCTTCCCATCTCTTCTCCTCTTCTCCTCCCCCCACTAACACCACTTCACTAGCCTACTTCTCCTCTTTTCCAAGGATTTTTTTTCATACTTACACCCTCAGCTGCCTTTCAGGATTCCTTAATTCGTTCTCCCCGTATCTCGCCTAACGATATAACTAGGTGTGCTTCTGCCCAACCCAAGTATCCATTTTATGTACCCCTCCTGTACCCTGTTAACCTCCTTACTTTCCTTCCACAGCCACACCTCTACTCCACACAGTAGCACACTTATCACAAGCGAGTCGAACAGCTTCATCCTCCTTTCAAAGTCATCTGCAAATAACCTCTTACCCAACCCCCACACCTGCCTTATCAAAACATTTGCCCTCCTTACTCTCTCTTTTATATGACCATTCACTTCCTGATTCCTCCTCAATAGGAAGCCCAGACACACAAATTCTTTCACCTCCTGCACAGCCTTGCCCTTTCACTTCCAATCACCTAACGTATTCCTACCACTCCATCTCCTGAACACCATAACCTTGGACTTCTCCGCGTTTAACTCTAGCCGACTCATATCCAGGTATATCCTCAACCTCTTCATCATCTCCTTTAAGGCCCCTTCGCTTTTTGCCAACAACACTATGTCATCTGCATATGCGAGTGACCAAATTCTAACCCTTCCCACCCTCGCTCTCCCTACCACTCCTTCCTCTAGCTTTATCTCAATGTCAGCGAACAAGATCGCAAAAAACGTTGGGATAGGCGGGCACCCCTGCCTTAAACCCCTATCCAACCAGAAACCCTCCAAGCTCCTGCCCCCCCTTCTTTCCCTATTCTTCGTCTCTTCATACATCTCTCTTACCCTCTTGATCAGACCTTTCTCAACTCTCCTTTTCTCCATCGCCTCCCACAACCTACCTCTATCAACTGGAGGGAACGCTCCTTTGAGGGCTACGAAAAACGCGTAATTTTTTGACCCCTTTTCCGCAATTTCCCTGTCCGCCACATGCCGCAAAATATAAAAATTGCCGATAATGCTCCTACCCGCTCTGGATCCTTTCTGCGTCTTTGACACTATACCTCTTCTTTCGACATCATTCCGTAGCCTTTCCGCCAGTACCATCACGTATACTTTGTACGTCGTATTCATCGATGTGATTCCTCCAAAATTTTTCTTCTTCTCCCTGTCCCCTTTATATTACAGTGGCACTATCAACCCTTCTCTCTACTTCCCCGAAATCCCTCACCTCTCCAATACTTCTTTACTAATTTCTCTTATTCTGTCTCTTACTGCTGTTGTACCAAATATCCATGATCCATCCTGCACCCCGTCCAAGCCTGCCACCTTTGACCTTCTTAACTTCCTTATCTGTATCTCTATCTCCTCGTCATCCAACTCTATCCTCCCTTAATCCCTCGTCCTTCCGCTTCCCTCGTCTCTGTTTCGTCGGTCTGAGCCCTGAAATGACTCTTTACAAAACTCTCTCCACTCCTCACTCCTTATCTTCTCACTCATTCTCTCCATACGCTTTCGAAACCTATTAATTATCTTCCACAAGTCCCCCTTGGTCTTAGCAATTTTCCACTCTTCTTCTAGATTTTTCTCTTCCCCTTGCTCCTTTCTTTTACACATCATCCTAAACTCCTTCCTCATTTCCACGTACTCTTCTCTCTTCGCGGTTCCCCTATTCCATTTTCTATACTTCTTTTCAACCCTTCTCTTCATTCTTTTGTATTTTCTATCCCAACACGGTTTCACCATCCCTTTTTTCTTCTTTCGAAATCTTTTCTTTTGCATACACGTTTTCACCTTCACTTTCAGATCTTCCTTTATCTCTTCTACCATATCCCCTTCCAAACTTACGTCTTCTAACTGCTCCTGGTATTTCTCTATAGCCTGCCCTGTCCATATTTCTCTCTTCCCCATCGAAATTTCCTCTTCTTGTCTCATGCTGCCTTCCCCTATTATCTACAAGCTTAATGGCTGATGGTCCAACTCCACGCTCCCTTCCACTTCGAATCTCTCCGTCTCCTTCCACCCTTGCAGATTCATGACCACATGGTCTATCACTGAAGCCCCCACCCATCTTCACCCTTTTATTTTATTCTTTTTACATGCCTTATCACATCACGGTTTTGCCATATCTTTTTCTTTCTTCCTAATACTTCCTTTTGCATACGCTCTTTGACTTTCTCCTTCAGATCCCCACGTATCTCTTTCACCAACTTCCTCTTGAAACTTACTTTTCTCAACACTTTCCAGTATTTTTCTATAGCTTCTCCTGTCCATATCTCCATATTCTCCAGCAAAATTTGTTCTCCTACTTGCCTTTCTCTGTTTATTTCTCTTATCTACAACATCAGTAGCTGATGGTCTAATTCTGTCTTTCCTATCATTGCGAAACCCCTTCCCTTCTCCTAACCTCGCATCTCTTGATTTCCTATGAGAAACTCCCTCTATCTTTGTTCTATCCTCCCCTATAACTTGCCCTCAATCCTCATCTCAACCAGTCCTACAACATCAAATTCCTATATCAAGCTCCGGGAGTCCTCATCTTCATTCAAACCTCTCCTAAACTTCGAAAGAGCTTCCTTACCACTCATCCGCCCTGCTTTTTCTCCACCTCCTTCTTTGCTACGCATCGAGACCACTTAATCATATGCTACTTCTGTTGCTCTCCCTACACTCCTATCTTTCTCAACCCTGTCATTCAGCGTTCTCTGAATTTGACTCTCTTCTTGCGTCAGATTGTGATCAATGTAGGAGTACTTCCACCCCATTCCACTCTTTCCTGCTCGTGATATATTATTCTGGGTGAGTTCAAGAAAATTACACCTGCTTGAATGTGTGGAGTCACACAACGTGCTGCAGGAAATGCTTTATTAATTCATCAACCTACACTGAACTACTACGAAAACCAAATTATATAATATTTTTTCAAATCTATCCCTCGATTAAAAAAGAAAATCTAAAAAGATTCAGTCTTTTTAGCTCTGAATTGGAAACGACAAGAAAGCGTAGCGAGGGCTCATTCCGCTTGTCTGACCATTTCTTAGTTTTACTACTTACTGACGCGCAACCAACATTATGAGAAATCCCACTCTCTAATTTACCCTGAGAAAGCAGTTATTCAAAGAGTAAGGCGAGCTGCTTTTACAGAAAATGTATTTCACAAAGAGAAGAGAAAATCTCAGAGACCGTTTATAATTATCCCCCACAAGCGCCAACCATTATTACTCTTTTGAATGAAGAAAACTTCTTAGAGTTTCAGCAGAGTGTATACATTACACATCAGAGAGAAAATCTTCTCCCAACATGACTATTTTCGTACGACGCACTGTTCGACGTGACTTATAATGAGATGAACAAAATAACGAGGAAGTTTTTAGAAACATATTATTCTTCTATCTCATATTATTCTCATATCTCATATTATCTCATATTATATCTCATATTATTCTATCTCATATTATTCTTTATTATTCAAAATGCACAAAGTCAAAGACTGTATCCGAGATTTTTTCAAGAAGCTGTATGAATGTGAAGCCGCGGAGCATAACAACAGTGACACAGACGCAGATACGTTAGACAATCAAGATGTAGGTGGCCGAAGCAGAATCCGTATCGACGGCACTATTTCTGTAATTAAGAAACTAAAGAATGGTAAGGCTGCCCTTGTGAATGGTATTTCCTCTGAAATGCCTAAGTTCGATGGCGGAAACTTGTTTGTGTGGCTGTTTGAATTTATGAATATGTGTGCTGTGAATAGCGAAGTTCCGAGTGATTAGAGGAAGGCAATCATTGTCCCAATCGACAAAGGAAGGGAGGTCCAGGCGACTGCAATGATCAAAAAGCGATTAGCCTTCTAAGTACTGTGGGACAAATATCTACCAAAATACTCATTAATGAAGTCATGGGAGTAAGATCACAGAAAAAAGCCTAAGAGTTGTTATACGCGAGAGTTTTCAATATTAATAAAAAATATTCTCGCAGACGACCTTTATTCATTTGTAGGCAACCATTTTAGACATTTAAATATATAATCTAGTATGTAGAAGGGAAAAAGAGAGAAAGAGTGAGAGACAGAAACAAAATACGCCTGTCGCTGAAAAAGAAGGAACTTTCCTTTCCCTGGCGTGAATATACCAACAGGCGTAGGGATATCCATCTCAGGCTGTGGAAGGTACTACTTTCTTCGCGCCGACAGAGTGGGAGAGCCAAGTGTGGGTAAGAGCTGCGAGAACAGCGAGACTTGAACGCGTGCACTCCCCACCACTCGGTCCATCCCACTTCGCTGAGCTTCCCCCGACACTCGTGAGGGCATCACGGGTATAAAAAGGCGGGTTTCCGTACGAAACGCCAGAGCGTTCAGAGCTAGATATCCGCTCTGATCTAAAAACTAACAGCTGGTTATACGATCTTAGACTCACAACCCCCCC
>WSXT02039716.1:0-13382 GCA_011762715.2 Neuroterus valhalla
GAGGGGCTGGAACCGAACGAGTTACGCTTACCCCGCAAGGGATTTGGCTTAATGGTATAATAATAATAATAATGATTGGAGTGAAGTTACACCAGATCAGCTGATTTTTAGGTTACGCAAATCATGAGATCTTACTGTGGTAACCCTTTTAGGAAGCCTTTGCTTTTTATGCATGCATAGGTCAGACGATGACGCTGAATTCTAGAGAGTTGAAGTATCAAAGATAGAGGAAGGGATTCGGTATTTGTTTAGATAAAGTTCCAAATTTTCCTATAAATCTAATCGTCCTCTAATCTTGTCAGCTCCTAGAGGTGCTTTCTAGCCCTGTGAGCTTTATTTTCAATAAATTATATTGAAATAAATTATATTAAATCCAGAACATCAACATTGTTATACATTGTTATATATTGTTATGTCCTCAGCACACTGAGGAGGGCACCAGTCTCCTGCAGGAATCTGTTAGAAATTTCTACATAAATGATCAAACAAGAACTACTCAAGTTATAAACAAAATTATTTATTTTCATTGAAAATAAAATAAAAATATAGATAATTGAATTTCCTCATGACCACGAAAAATATGAGATTGCAACAGGAACACAAATCATCCTTCAAAAAAAGAAAAAATTTATTTCAACCACAATGGATGCATCTATTTCCTGAAATACCAAGAAGGTTCATTTTTTAGGGGTAAGGGGTTATTTTTCAGAAAAATAAATGAACTTTCCCAAAATAAAATTTTAGGGTAGGTGAATATGAGCTACTCATCCTTGAATATTCACGCAGCTTCGGCGATTCGAGATTCTTCTATATTGAAATTTGTCACTTTTCACAACGAATATCAGAACACTTTTTTAAAAAAACACTGGAAAAATAAATGCATCTCAAAACATTATTTACATTATTATTATTACTAGGATTTCTTTTAGGGAACATAAGTTCTTATTCGGAAACTGCAGTGGAAACAGGCCAGACGATGTCGTTTTGACTGTTTGTACAAGTATCTTCCTCAGCCCCCTCTTTTCTGAATTGAGAATTTTATCTATTCTGAATAAATGAATATAATTACCCAAAGAGTAGTATTCTATAGAGTTAATGTATTTTTCTAACATATAAAAAGTCTTTGATTAGATTTTTTACATTATAAAAAAACCAGAAAAAATGAGAGTCGATAGTTCTTGCAATAAACAGAAATTATGATTTCTGTATAGTACTTGGAGTGTTATTTGAAATAGTGATTATGAAATTATGCAGTTGCCGGCCATAATAAGTTATGATCCATTCAGTACTCACTTCAAACAAACTCACACTGTATACGAAATGAGAGAAATAAAACACTTGAGCTGTTCTAAAATTTTTTTGAATTGAAAATATTTGTACTATTTTTCAACCGATCAACAGATTTTCAGTGAAGTATATAAGTTATAATTGTAATGAATTGTTTTTATCCATAATAAGGTATTTCATCGTGTTCAGCTTCAACGCTAGAACCGATTATCATTTTACGAACACCTTGTGAAAATTGTACCTTTGGCAGCTGCCATTAAAAAAACGCATAACACAACTTAGTAATAAATTTGATGAAAACTTTTTTTACGATTACTCAAATAAATACACGAGCATCATCTAAATACAAGAATCTTCCCTTTTCGATTGCAAACTGACGCATATAAATGCTGTAGATGTTGTGGTTTTGGTCGAATGATTCAAGAAGTTTTTCATTCTCACTGAAGTCATAATGTGGAAATATGTATATCATGGAAAAGTCAGTTTTCGAAAGAAAAGAACATGTTTTCTAGGTTCAAGAACAATATTTAGGACTAAGCTGCCGGAGATTTTACCCTCTTCAGTGTATATAACAAACCGATCATAACTCTCCCGGTTTTGACGTTGTTTCCATAGTTCCCTATTTCCGTACTTTTCTACGTTTCCTTTTATGACTGATGTTTGGTGTGACTGACGTTATAAATGGAATACCCACCTCATGGCGATTACGCTACTTAGTTTGAACATTCTTTTATACGTAAGGGAAAATTTCTTTGAAGGAATAAAGGAAGGACCAGACTAGAAAACGATTACAGAGACAAAAATAGGGAGGGAAAGATACAAGTTTAAGCAAAAAAGGGCAGAATTGAAATAAGAAAAAATGCAAAAATGCAGAATGATTTAGAAAGAATTCCGATCAATGAAGTTGAGCAGTGTCGGTCGCGGTTGGTACTTGTGTTTATCCTGGGACAATGAAGGGCCCGGACTTGCGTTTGCAGATGACACGATCTTTATAGAAAAATCAGGAAATAACTTGCGAGAACAATGAGTACACCCGATACCAGCATGAAGAATATGTCTCTCATAATTAAGGTGTGAAAGCAAAAGTTATTGTGATTCAAAGAAGAGGTTAAAAAACACTATGCAATAATACCACAAATTATGAGAGAATAGAACAAGTTGATAATTTATAGTATCTCAGAAATTTATTTAGTGCCAAAAGAAAGATTGATGCAGGAAGTATTGATGCATAGATAGAAGAACCATCGTTGGACAAGACTTAAATTCATTTGTTAAGACGGTCCAGTTATAGAGGATTTCTTAGTGCATTATTAAAATGTATTTTTGCAACTGTCTACCCGGGATGATTTTCAGAGAGATTAGTCAGCGATTAGTGTCGGAACTATGTTGTGAGATGTGTTCCTTGATACCCAGTGTTCAAGTTCCAGGGCTGGAATCGAATCAGTTACGCTCATTCCAAAAGAGATTTGGCCTTATTTTATAATAATGATAATGATAATGATGAACAGAAAGCTTCCTGTCTCTAAATTAATATAATACTAAGAACAATAAATATTTTGAGTCTTCTGTTTTTGTTTTTAGCTTCGGCTGGATCCTACTGGTTTCGTACGGTGCTCAGGTGACCTGGACAGCAATTCCTCGTCGACGAAGTTTGATTACTGCTAGTGTGGTTCTGCTTCTGATCATGGGATGCTGTCGAACGGTTTTACGAAACCGGGACTGGACGTCGAGGGAGTCTCTTCTCAGGTACATCACCCGTAACGACTAACCACAAACCGATTGATCGATTCCACCATCGATTCATCAGTTTGTGTTTCCCAGCTCGAATTAGAGTCAAGGGATTAATGGCGAACCCGTGTCAAACACAAAAATAGAGGTCGAACACGTGATATCTCCTGAATTTGAACCAAAACGTGACAGGGATATATGCTATCGATGTGCCATCAATTCTCATATACAAACCAACAAATTTTTCCTATGTTTGAACAGATAACCGAAATGTACATATTGTATGAGGATTTACACAGTGTATATCAAAGATGAAAACTATGACGTTTGGAATAATCTAAGTCCGCCTAAAGCATTTCTAATGGTCATTGTTCAAGGAAGAAGTTTTTAATGTTTTGAATCCAATGAAGAGGTAAACAATGTTCTGGTACCAGCATAAATTTTTTTTCCAAGCTCATACTGCAAGTCAAAGGTTCATAATGTTCCAGGTGCAGCTAGAACATTTTAAAGATCCTATTTCAGGGTTGAAATCCTAATAGTTCGTAGTCGAGTTGATAGTATATTGCATGGCGTGTGGCGAATGGCTGAGGTTGCTGACGAGTGTGGAGTTGCTGGACCGAGCAAAGCGAGGGCAGCACCACACGAGTCAATGATCTCCACCATTCGCAGATCGCCATGTACGATATTTTTCATGAAAAGCGCATCGAAAATTCGACTTCCGCTGCCTCTTTAGTGATAGCGAAATAAGAAAAATTAGAGTTTCAAGGTTATGGTTGACAACATGTGACAATCACATTTATGATTACGTTAATGGGTGGGCATTTTTGACGCCTATTACGCGCGAGATTCAGTGATGCCAATACAGAAACACTCTCAAATTTATTCTGCTTGCACAGCTGATTTACTTTCGCTCAAGAGGCGGCGAAAGTCGAATTTTCTTTGCACGTATTATGAAAAAGGTGTTAGGTGAACCAGATCAAACTAAGCGGCTCCTTATTCTACGGGTCTAGTCGCAAGGTTTTACGTTTCCCGAGTTCAGCTAGGAGGCTTTAAATCTTTCGGGTTCAGCTAGATTCGAGTGGTGTAGAGTTTAGGTAGGAGGTTCAAAAGCTACAGATGTGGCTGGTAGTTTTTAAATGTGCAGGGTCTCTATGTGTCGGACCAAACCCTTAATAATGTTCATCAGGTCAAGATCCAAATTTAAATTTCTAATGATTCAGTTATGAAGTTGATTCTCAAGGACCTTCCAAGAAATGGACACTTCTGCTTCAAAAAAATGTTGAGTGTCACATTCGAGCATTTCGCTTAACAAACCCTTTTGAACGTGGATCCAAACGAAGAAGATTCGGCCCCTAATGTATGCGCATCGATTTTCTTCCTTATGTAAAATTTTTCTTCCGGAAAATGAATTTCGAAGTTATCTTGAAAGTCCCATATCTTAAAGTAGTTTCGATGTTGGGCAAACTACGTGAGAAACAATATAGGTTAGGTCACTTTGTGGTGAAGTATGACCTTGTTTAACGCCTCGAATGGCCTTTCAATTTGCAGGGCTGGTTTGAGGTCTCTTCCCCACAACGCCAAGATGCACTACAACTTTGCCAACTTCCTGAGGGACACATCTCAGCCCAATCGTGCCATTCTTCACTACAAGCTGGCGCTCTGGTGAGTAATCAATGCATCGACATGTGTCCGCGGTCTCCAGTCGTCGACCCTGTTAAGCCAATCAATAACCTTCTATGAATACGTAAATTACTCTCCACAGGAGGAGTGTCTCGTAATTAGAGAGGGCTGCACGTCAAACTTTCAATCTGTTGCAATTATTCAATCATGAAATCTAGATACAACTTTTCCAGGAGTCTATAAGATGCATGATTATTTCAACAATTATACTTGAACTAGTGTTTATTTTTCTAAATTATCTTGGCCTCTGAATATTAAACTTTCGATTTATCATTCGCCATCTTTACCATTTTTATAATATTTATATCTCAAAACTTATGTTTCAATGAATAACCATCAAGCGTGATTTTTATCTTCTACAAATATTATCTGGTCTAATTTTTCGATGTTTGAAAAAACAATTATTCGGAGTAAAATTACTAATTCGGCGAATCAAAATTTCGAATTTGACTTCAAATCCGTGATCCCTATCCCATATTTGCATTTGTTGAATCTTATTTATGATGTTTGATGATTTGACGATTGAGGAAAGCGGGGGTAATGACAAATGAGAATTTGTGGCTCATGTTGTTGCATAAGAGAATAAAAATTGAGTCGAATGATTATACGAATAATTTTGAAATCTAGGAAAGACGATTCGGGAGAGTAAAAAAAGAGTGTAGTACGGTTTTACCGGAAATAAAAAAATTTTTCGGAAAAACTAGAGCGAAGCTGAATTATAATTTTTTACTTTTAACATAATTACAAAGAGCAATTAGAGGAAATATATATTTTTTAATTGTTTATATGTGGAAAAAAGAAGAAATAGTAAAAGAATGACAAATACGAAATAAGATCAATCAAAAGATCAGAAATCTTATTTTTTCGCCTAAATATCCAACAAAGCTGAGCGAATTAGAAAGATAAGCCCTAATGTAAGCCCAGCAAAGCATCAAAGAAATTACCTAATGTTAATAACATTGAAGAAACGAAATAAAATAACATAATAATAAAGTGGTTCTCCTTGAAAACGGCTTAACTGACTTTGATGAACAAACTTAATATTGTAGGCGCTTTGTAATGTAAGAGTTTACAGCAAACAAATTTTCGATTTTTAGGGAATCATATAAATTAGAGTTGAATTTTTTGGTTCGTTGCAACAATGTGAAAATAAATCGAAATCGCGCAGCTCGTTTTGTCGGATCTTGCGAATTGCACTCGATTCAAGGCTATTGCTTTCTTGTACTGGAAATGCATTCACAAGTCTTTATTTTATCATTTTTCAGACTTGAAAGGAAATTTGGCTAGAACATCTCTTATAGATTCCAGTTTTTCTATTCATCTATACATGTTTTCAATTTCCGACGCAAATGAGAATAGATTAAACTATATTTCTCAAAGCATTGAAGCTTTACGATAAGCGTCAAATAAGGAAAATAAATAACAGAACAGGTAAAAAATTCGAAAATAAATGCGATTGAAGAAATTGAGTACCTTGTGTAGCTGAAGAAAACGAAGTAATCGATTCCGTATGAATATGTATACAAAGTAATTTCTTGGTTGAGAAAATAAAAATGTTTATTACTCTTGAAAAATATATAATCTTAGAAATATTTGCATACATTCCGAAAATTCATTCATTGTATCGAATTCATTTTTACATTTTCACACCGTTTCATATTACTTTCCACCCATTCGAAGCTCAACCTACCAAACTTCATTCTTTCAGTAGAGAGATTGAGGAATACCATAGTAGGACTTTGATAAATTAATACTTATTTGATTTTTCCATCCATTTTATAACAAGATTAGACCGCAAGATTAGGTCAACTTCCAGATCTGAGTGATTAATTGCAAAAATAGAATATTATAGGAATGGACGTGCACCTTATTAAACAAATGAAGGTTAACGACAAATCTCCGACTTTTGGCTCCATGAAGTTTCTATTGTGAGAGTAAATATGTTCTTTAAATGCTCAGCAATCACCTTACACGCAATTATGACTTTAATTCAGATTTATGGAGCAGCATTTACTATTGATTTTATAATTCTAATAATTTTTTTAAGAACACTCTTGTATACGTGGAAAAGACTTACATTTAAGATTATATGTAAAATGTGAATTTTTCTAGAAAAACTTCTGAACATAAAGTTAGATATATAGATATTGCATAGATGAGTTAGATATTGCAACAATTTTCAATCACAGGATTATTGATTTTTATTGTAAGCTCATGTTGTTCAATAATAATGAATGAACCAAAAGATCATGGTATATCCAAGTAAGTATAGGATGATTCAATGTTGTTGGAAAGTTGTGCCCTCAATACTACTCTACGGTTAACCTACAAAATTTACCACAATCACGTCACTCTAATACGGTCTTCTCACTATACTTTTAATAAGGCTTGAAAAGGGACTTTGTCGAGTCCGAAACGTCACCTTAATTGTACTAAAATAAAATTGTCTTTATTTCTTGGACCTTTAAACTGAAGACTAAAAATTGTATAAAGTTAGATATTTTCTGACTTGTTGATTAGAATAGTTTCGTTTCGGGCGCATTTTACAGAAAATTTTTTTATCTTTCACATTATTCTCTCTACAAAGCTGCAGATTCAGTTTCAGCACAGATTTTTGTCAAGTAGACAACAAAAATGTACCCAAAATTTATGTCAGTACCAAAAAATAGTTGGAAGAAATTGAATGTATCTTCCAAAAACCTGTAATTTCTTCCAAAAATTTTAACGTTTCTTACGCCGTTAGTTATAAAATTGTTATATTCGATTTTCGAATTGAACCTATGATTCTTCAAACGTAAAAGCAGATGAATCGTTCTTAGTCAAAGGTTGATTAACAAACTCGTTATCCCTTCAAGGAATCAAAAGAGTGTGACAGACCCTGTCGCTCAAATTTGATTTTCAGCTTCAGGTTGTTTCATAACGTGAAAATGAGATGAAGAGAATAAGGCTTGAGACTCAGGACGATTCTAATTCTTCATTGATCATAAATTATGTAAATGTTGAAGAGTACATCATATAGTATCTCATATTCGAGTACCAGGGCGCGCGCTATGCTCTCGCGCTTCATATTTATACGTTTAATACGTGCATTTTTTATCAATTTTCTCTTTGAGTAAAATGAATACTTTTATTTCATTCAGGAACTAAAATTGTTTCCTAATTTCGCGTAAAAGGACGTTCAGAAAGCACCTGCAGCTTCGATGGTTTGACGGCTTTACGGTTAGTCAGACGTTTCATTTTTGAGCAATGGAACGATTAGACATAATAAAATGATATATGAGCAATATTTAAATGAATAATTCCTGGAAATCGAATCAATAAAAAAAACCGTTCAAAAGTCTTGAACTCTGTAGTCACATTAAGGGAAATATTAGAAGTCATTCAACGCTGTTTAAAAAATGTAATTTATTCTTTTCAATACAAGTGATCTACTCCATTATAAAATATAAAAAAAAATTTGATTTTGTGTTCGATTGAAGAATTTATCATAGATTACTTGTTCATGCAGTAAAATCAACCAAAAATCATGAATATATCACGCGAATATCTTGGGGAAAAATCATGATTGAGATTATAATTTTGAGCATGATGTAACTTTCAGATTCTTAAACGAATCGAGAAATATCATTAGGACGAATTCTGAATATTTTTGTTATAAAAAAAAAATCAAAAAATGTCGTGTACATCATTTGCAAGTATTTTTTTGTAATCTTCCAGATCTATTGGTAAAAAGTTCTGAAAATCGAAAATTTTTCTATGTCAGTTTCGATAATGGTCTAAATCTCCCAATTTTTATTGAAATAATCTAGTTAACGAACTTGACCCTCATTCGACGACAGGCAAAATATGTATTGAGAGCTTACTCGATTAGATAATTTCTTGAAGAACTAGATGTAGCAAGTACCTTCAAATAACAAACAAAAACGAATGCAGAGAGACACACATATACCAACAAAATCGTGTGATTTATAGCATCTGCGAGTATCGAAATGTAAAGGTCTTTTGAAAACTGGAGGTCGAAGATTCGGACGATTGTATTACACTCGTATATGAATAAAAATGTAAAAAATCAAAAGTTTATTCCACCAAAGTCGATTTGAGAGAATTTTGAATTATCCTATTTGGGATTTCAACTACTCATCTGATAATTTTTTTTTCTTGATAGTTTTTGATATAAAGTGGCGTATGTGATGTTTTTCAGTTGCGTGCTAATGTGTGTCATTGAATATTGCTGTGTTTCTCTGAATGAGCGACCATGAAAGGCATTATTTTAAAGCAAATAAAGTGAGGTGGCATGGATAAAGTATGTAAATATATCTTGTTCTTCGTCGTCTTTTACGAAATTCTTCTAGTTGTCACGTTTATGATTTCAATCAATTTCTTTCGGTTGATGTATACATCCCTCAATGAATTCATATTTTTTCACAAAGTGTGTAAGGAGGGTTCCTACTTTGTTGAGGCAAAAAAATATCGTTTTTTTCTGCATTTTTAGATAGATATATATTTTTAAAATATACCTGCAAAATTTTAAGTCAAAATATCGAAAATTCCGAAAGTTATGGGCTGTTGAATGGAGCAGTCAAAAATCTTATTTTCGACGGCCGCTCACAATAAGGCTCTATCCGAGCAATCGAAGCAACAAGGTTCTATCTTTATCAAAATTCAAAAAGGTCATCATCAACGCTGAGACAGAACCTTTTTTCATCGGGCGCCGAAATAGAACCTTTCTGCATTTGCCGCCGAGATAGAAACTTTTTGAATTGTCCGACGAGAAGGTACCCTTTTGAATTTTGATAAAGATAGAACATTGTTGCTTTTATCGCTGAGACAGAACCTTATTGTAAGCGGCCATCGATCCGTTCGAAAAACTGGTTTATAAAAATGGTTTAAGCGAATAAATTTTGCAAATTGATGGCAGATTTGAAATTCGCGACCCCGAAAACATACGAAATTATGAATATTTGTAATTATATCGCAACAATTGAACATAGTTTTTTGCGTTTTTTATGAAAAACTTTCAACGCGTTCTCCTCGAAACAAAGTTTTTCGACTCCATGGAAAACCTGGAAAGCGCGAAATTCGAGCAATCGCTATGAAATTCTTTACTGCTGTTGAATCACCAAATATTTCAACTGATCTAAGGCACAATAGTCTGCTTATCTTTAGTGGTCCACTTTTTCCCGGAAGGGAATTAGGAGGATTTCGGAATTTATTCGTGAATTCCACGTCAGGAATATCAGATTCGTGGCCTATGACATCGATTCTAACAAAAAATTACCTCTGAACTCGAAGCTCTTTTCAATTGAGATATTCTCTTCAACCTCCATAGTTTATCCGGAAATTGTAAATTTATCATTCTGTCGTCTGCGCTTTCATGATTGAAACAAAAACTATGCGTTTTATAAAAAAATCAATAAATCAATAATCGAATGAATAATGATCAATAATCACTTAATTTCTACATCTTCCTAAAATGAACAATTTTTTTGCATCTCGCATAGTTCTTCTGAATAATGGAATTCTCGATTTTTAGCAGGTTTTTCACGATTTGAACGAAAACTATGCATCTTCAAAATGAATATTTTTTCATTTCGATATTTTTGTCACCTTACATAGTTCGAGCGAAAATGTGCATTCGTAATTTTCAAAAGCTTTTTCGATGGATGAAACAAGAATTGTTTTATCCGTTTTATCAAGTCTACAAATTACAGAGTACAGACAGAGAGACACCTTTGTGAAAATCATTTTTTCTGACGTTATGCACGGTCACTGAATTATATAAATATCTGGATTGAAGTCAATGTTAATTTATTTCAAGAGGTATATAAGTAAATCATCATTTCTCTGAAAGTAAATGCGCAATCATTTGTATAAAAGTTGTTTTGTTACTCTACGATAGAAATTTATTATACCGTGTTACATCAAGGGATTTGTCTGATTTGCAACTAAATTTTTCAATTATTCTACAGAAATATGTCTGCGATTTGAAAATACATCATAAAATTATGGATATTATATTTTTATTATTATCATGCATATCCTGAAATATTATTTTCATAAATAAAGTTCAGCTTCCTTATCTAGTGCGTATGAATAAATCAATTTTCTCAACGATGTGAATTAGAATTCAATCTACTTTTTGCGTTAAAAAAATGCATTTAGCTCCTAAATAACCTAAAAGGGTCGGAGAAGCCCTGAATTCTTCAAGAATCAAAGAGGATTCCAACTTTCCGATGTTCTCACAAAGAGCATATTATATCGAACGCTTTGGTACAAGAGAAGCCTTGACGAAAATAAGTTTGTCACAGCCCTTTCTGAAATAAAAATTCTTTAAAGATGCTACCTATTGGATTTTAACGAGTATCCCATAAGCTTGAATGAAATTGCTTTTATGAAGAATATATTCCCTCTGAGATTCTGTGAAGATTTTGCTTATTCATTTAAGTAAAGAAATAAGTAATTTATCAAAGCGATCTTCATATATAATGCTGAAACTTGGGTGAAACGATCATTGCTCCTAACTGTCTCTACAGATTTTTGCACGCAACGAAAATAGATGTTTAGGTATTCAGAAATGTTAGTAATTCAGAAATTCTCTTGAAAAAATTTCGTTGGTAAGGTTGTCCTTGGACTTATTTGTTGAAATATTATTTACTACTGATAGCATTCGTATAATGTTCCTTCTTGAGCTTCTCGAAAGATTAGAGGCATCGCAACACATTTACTGTGACAAAACAAGCCGACCATAGAATTTTTCTAGCCGAATATCGGTTATGAATTTACTTGTTAAATATTCAGTTCTTCTTATATTTTTATATCCAGAAAAATTAAATGGGAATAATTAAATAGAAAATATTGACAAAAGTCTTTGGCACTAAGGAATATACATTTTTTTAGAAAATATTATTAAGCATGCAGCTAATCAAGAGTGGGCATCTAATGATTCCATTGCCCTACTTGAGATGTAAAAGCTTCTCAATGTGGGTGACTGTGTCAAAAACGTGATTTGGGATAGTCATTTGGGATAGACCGGCTCATTTACTGGAATTTTCTGGGGAGTTAACACAAATATGAATCGCTTGAACTTTTGAACGGATTCGCTATGAATTATTATGAACATTTGCGAGAGAATTTCTTGTGTCCTCACCTAACCTCTCTCTGCTGTTAAATCACGAAGCCAATGTTCTTAAATGTATGTTCCTTCTTTGCTTCAAATGAAACAATTCTCGTTCTGAATTACACGATATTTGTAATTCCAGAACTTTCTATGAATTCCCACATTTTAAAAAATTTTTGAATACTCATTTCATATTTGTCCTAATTGAACGCTTGTTCCATGATCTTGACCGTGAAACGACTGCTTTTTTTCCTTGTTGCACAATATTCTATTTTCTAGATTCCAATAGGGCTGACACATTTCATGATTTCGGGTTCCTAAGGCAGGCCATTTGACATTTCTCCCCGAATACGAATTAATTGATTTGAAACATTTTTAGATCATTATTGTATATAAAACTCATAAATGTGGTGTGACTATCTTTGGGATTCATTCCCTAAAATTTTTCGTACACTTCGAAGATCACCACGTGCTCAGTTCCATATGATGTTAATAACCACCGTCATATTGGGAAAGATACCATAAATTTCCTTATTGTTACATCCGATTTGTGTTCAACGTCCTTAAAAATTCCAGCATACAAAGTGCTTTGCAAGTATGTAAAAACTATACATTTGAGCATAGTGAGCCAGATAAAGGAGAAAATTTACAGTCAATCATAGCGGAATGCATTTGTGTGTTCTCAGGACACGCAGTCACCTGCGGATGATTGCCTCTCTCAGTTCATCCGCAAATAAGAACTTTAAGCAGTAAATATTGATGATTAAAACAAGAAGACATCCTGAACTTTCGAAGATGTGTATCTTTATTCGAGACAGCACCTCTGAACCATACAAGTAAAAAGGTCAATGAATGCTCATAAAAATTCAACACATAAAATTCTACAAAATTCTCTGCGAATCGACGCTATGAACATAGTGACGAGGAGGAGGCCCTAGTTCCTGCAGAATAATCTTTTGCGCCTCCTCAAAAATATAAGCTTTAGCTTGTGCGGTAAATGCCATAGCATTTAGAGCACCAGAGTCAGGCCTTGTCAACAGGATAGGTTCTTTGAGTTCCCACATGACAATATCGAACCTTGGTTCCATGTGAGTATCTTTTATGGAGACAGGAATGAGTTCGCCTGAATTCTCATCATATGACGAAATACCAAATACTAGAGGGATAAGGCTTAAGCGCGCTATGATGATATAAGGATGTATTGCGTAGGCAGGAACAAACGGCCTTTCATTGTATATAATCTCGACTCTGGTGGGAGCATTCATATGCACTTCTCGTAGATTTTGTGGACGTCGAAATGGCTTAGGAAGTGGTGGTAAGTTCTTCAACATACGCTTCTGACGATTGAGGGGGGTGGATGATGATTCTGGAATAATGGAAGGTACAACTTGACTTTTCAGAATAATTGAATTTGTATGGAAGAAATCATGAACCTTTGTGAACGAAATCTCATTGTATATGTCTATCAGAGCCTGCTAATAGAGAGACAAGTTTTTTTTCTTTACTTCAATTTGAGATGCTTCGCATAGAAGCCATGTTTGACAGTGACATTAGTCCAGTATATTTAGTC
>WSXT02039727.1:0-13382 GCA_011762715.2 Neuroterus valhalla
AATTGGTCACAGAATGCGAATAAAATATTACTTTTCAAATATCACTCCCATAAGTCTGTTTTATAGGGTCCCAAAAACCCCTTATAAGTGAAAAAATGGGGTTTTCGAGCTTTTGGCGCTAATCATGATTTTTTGCGGTTTGTTAAACACAGTTTGTCTCAAATACATGAAATAATATTTCATAATGATAATAAGATGTTTATTACATTTTTTCAAAGAATTCATTATTGTTTTCAGCAACTTTCTCCTATAAAAGGGTTAGAAAGTCAAGGTTTTTTCCTGAATTTTCCAACTTATTTTCAACGTTTCAGTTAGGACGAGTTGATAATCAATTGAAGTTACCAAAGATAATTGTTCAAACAATTTGCTATTATTTATAACAACGTTCTCTTAGAATACTGCTCCAAAGTTGCGGCTTTTCCTGAAATTTTTAACTTTTTGCCCACTTTTCACTTGCAGTGAGTTGATGTTCAATCCAATTTAATAAAAAAAATTGTTTAAAAAAATTATTATTGTTTATGGCTTTCTAAATAATAATTTTTTTCCAATTCCAATCATTATATTTTTGAATAAAAATTTATATTTTTAGGTCGGAGATTCAACTTTTTGGTTAAATTTTGACATAAATTAATTATTACTCTAATCTAATTGAAGAGTGATAAAAATTTTTAAATTTCAGGAAAAAACCGCAACTATGTTGTATTAATCTAGAAGAAGGTAGCTATAAACATGTACGATTTGTTCACAATTATTTTCGCTATATTATATTAAATAAATAATTACTTACTCCAATAAAAAAGTGGACAAGAAGTTGAAAATTTCAGAAAAAACCGCAACTTTGTAGCATAATTCTAAGAGAATATTGTTGAAATTATTAACAAATTGTTTAAACAATTATTTTTGGTAACTTCAATTGATAATTACCTCGCTTTAACTGAAGCGTTGAAAATAAATTGAGAAATTCAGAAAAAACCTTGACTTCCTAGTCCTTTTCTAAGAGAAAGTTGCTAAAAAAATCATAAATTGTTTAAAGAATTCTAAGAAACATCTGATAATCCTTATTAAGTAGTATTCCATGTATTTGAAGCAATCTGCGTTAAAAACTACAAAAAAATCATAATTAGCGCAAAAAACTCCAAAAGCCCATTTTTTCACTTATGGGGGTTTTCTGGGACCCTATTAAACCGACTTATGTGGATGATATTTGTGAAGCAATATTTTATCCGCATTCTGTGACTGGTTTTCAAGTAAAATTGTGAATTTCGAACTCGATTAACCTGATATTGAGAATTCTGAATAAAATTTACAAAAACGTCTTTTTTTCTTAGGGGAAATACGTGTTTAACCTCATGGGGCTTGCGCCACATCTAAATATTATTTTAAAAAAAAACATGCGTTTATTTTTTTGTAGGTTCGAACGAATTTCCGGGCGTTTTACATAAAAATTCGAAAAAAAAATTCCTAATGCATTTTCGGACTACCATAATGTGTAATCTAAAGCTGATACGACGATATCATTATTATTATTACATAAAGGCTAAAATTGAATTTTCAAAAGAAAATTTTCTGTTCCCCCTGATCGAATCATGCAACATTTGTGCAACGTAAATATAACGCATACATGATAGGGAATTCATATGTCATTAACCAAATTTCCTCATAATTTTCCACTAATGTTGCAATTATGTTCAATTTGTGTCGCATTCATATTTCATTTAGGTTCAATTTATGTTGTATTCGTGGCAAATGACACATCGATTGCTGCTATCATGCACTAAAAATCATTAAAAAGTAATATATACTTTTGATCAACTCTTTTAAATTTAATATCATATTATTCAATTCCGTCCCTTAAGAAAATTCTTCAAATGGAATTTCACGATCATTGTTAATTGTATCACTCACATTCCGCACATTCACACAAATTTATTTTAACCAAGTTAGTTCCAATTAAGGAGTGACTTTTTTATTTGAAATTCTTGTATCCTGAGCATAAGACAAAGAAAAACCAAACATATTTTTTTTTGGCACACTGACATGATGAAATATTCACATGTCATATAACATGAATGTAACAGCATGTTACTTTCATCCTATATAGAGACTGTGCATGATTCTCCTCCTCTAAAGCGTCATGAAGCTTTTTTTATTTCGAAGTTTTTGATTATTATTTAAATGCTACATATTTCTTACATAAAAATAGTATAACCTACAAGAATGTGTATAGTGCAATATCAAGGATTCTCGGCGTGAAAAAATGAAGGAGCATCTGATATTCTTCGAGATAAGGGAAGAATAGGGAATTTGCTTCTGAATCTCGTTGTAAATTGAAGAACTTGAGAGCAAAATGATCGTGAAGTCGCTCCGGCCATTAAATGACCAAGAGTAATTTACTTTTGCGTTTCACCATAGTGGAAAACCGTAGTTTTCGACCAAGTTCATGACCTCGTAAATTCTCGGGTGAGACAAACGGGTGATTTTCTGGCAAGTCTCGCTTCTGGTACCAGAACGAATTTAATTAAGCCAATGGACAATGTTCAGTAATGCGATAGGTCGATCGCGATGGGACATAATTTGGAGTTTGCACACTAAAAATTGACAGGAGTATTTATATCGTCCTTTTATATTCAAACAAATGCACTGACTAGTCACTTCATTTTATCCACATAACCTATATTTATTCTTTACTCACCGCGTGATTATGAAAGTTTTGGAAACTGAGCTGAAACTGATGTTTCACAATGTTAAATTTGTGTCCTGTTTTCAAACAACTATGTTACACTAATACTTCAGTTACATTAGGCGTATATGTTAGCAATATTCCTCATTCTCTTGACTATTGTGTTACATATGTGTTACATACGATTGTCACCTTTTTTTATCATCATTTCAAATTTGTATTACTGATGAATCTCTTTCATTCCACCTTTATGATGCGTCAATGTTGTAATTGAGTAGCACCTTTGTTATGTATGTTACACTGTGTTATATTTGAGCTACATTTGCATTTGGTTCCTGTAAGGTTCAAGATACATTCATGCTTATATATCTTACATTATTATGACATTTATTGAAAATTCAAAATCATTATTATGACATTCATATGATATTTATAACCTATCCATCTTACATCAATGTTATACTGGTGTTACATTGATTTTACATTTGTGCTACATTTCTCCAAGATCCATGTCACATTGGCAGTACATCTATGTTACATTTATGTCACATTGATGTCACATTATTTATGTTACATCCATGTTAGGTGTATTCCACGTTTTACGTTTCTGTTACATGTATAACACTTCTATGTTGGACTTGTTTCGTTTATGTTATATTTATGCAACATGGGTACTGTATTTCTGTTACATTTACTCTTCGTCATATTTTGGATGCAATTCCGTTATATTCCTATCAAATTCAAAGTCCGTAAATGCTACAATTGTTACATGCATGTCACATAGACCTCCGTGTTTCAGGTCAGCAAAAGCTTCACGAGGCACTTGCAAAATGATGGCCACGTCATTGGTAACTTTGCAACAACAACACGACAAGGACTTAGGATCCTTTTGGAACGTCATCACTTCCCTGGAGGAAGTTTGTCACTAGCCTGTGAAGCTGTTTTGCCAGGTGTGCCCATAATCAGGGCCCTTAGGACCGAAAAAACAGCCACTTTGGCAGCCAACAATGAAAAACTAGCGCAAGAAGCGCCTAAAGTTGGGAAGGCTAGATCAACTGCCAGTGTTCCCTCACAATGTTTAAACCTGATTATATCAACAATTTTTATAATACACACGACGCACTTTGCGTGAGAAAGATCAAGAATGCGAAAAAAATTGAAATTCTAGGAGACCAACGAATCAAAATGCATATATAATCTAGAGCAGAAATCTGTTTTTTTAATGTAATAAAGTCTTGTAAATATAATTTGAATGTTCAACTTCCACAGGAATCGGGTTGAGAATCTTTTATCCCTTCGGATTTTCTCTAGTGGCGAATTTGAGAAGTTCGGTTTATCTGTTTCCAGTAAAAATTATTGCTTGTTAATCCGTTAACTGTATTATATTGTTGTTGCAAAACTTATTTCAAAGACTGAATTTGTTTGCTATAATTATTCTGCTTTCTAAAGTGATAAGGGGTTGATGTGGAAAGAACTATTCGCCCTTCAACCAATTACTATTTTGGTTATAAAGAACTAAAATGCATTCTTCCTTATCTATCGAGTGTAAAACAATTGGAGGAATCAGCTACCGAATTAACTTCTTTTTACCACTTGAAAGTTTCAACATATTTACATGGTATGAAAGGAAAAATCAACTAAATACCGTATCCAGTTGAATTGGATGTCGGAAACACAAAGCCATGTAGAAAAAATAGTCGGTGTAACCGTAGTCAGCAAAAATTGTTGTAGCATTAAGGTATTTATGGATCCCGAATTTACTGTCATGACACAACTGTCACATATAAGTTAAGCATGATAAGATCATGAAATCATGAGATCATAACATTGCAATTTCATAACAGTTATATTACAGCTTGTAAGAGTCATATTTCTGTGAATGTCGTGACTTTGTGGCTTAAGTGTTGATAGAGCTACTACGTAACATTTCCATAACATCTGTTATGATCCACCGTAAAGCGGTGACAGGATTATCGTGGCTAGATTTCTCATGCCAAGCTGTTGTAAATAGTGTAATATTCGATCAGATTTATGTCTGTCAGACTAAGGTGTAAAAAATAAGAATTAGAATACAAGTAACATAACTGTTATGTAACCTGAATGTCAGAAAATGTTACGTTCATGTTGTGTACCAGATATAACGATATACACAGCAGGAACGTATTTTGTAAATATCATATTACAATCCAGTACATTTTACTTATTTAGTATAAAACTGGTATATATAACTGATGCTTAACAGTTACATAACACTGTGTTTTATAAAAATCCAGGAATGGACAGGAGGGTGCTTTCAAATCTTAATATTACACAGTTATTTTTAAGACGATAGTTTACATATTGTTCTATTTTAATTTGTAAAAAATGATATTGTAGAGTATGTTCAATCTGAAATATGAGAGACGATTAAATGATTGATAAAATATATAGAAATGGTGATACTTCTCTTCCCATAACAAGAAAGTGTTCGTGTAAGTGAAGGAAATAAGTTCACTGGAAAATTAGACTGATGGGAAACACGGTAATTATTAGAAGGGAAAGTAAAAGAATTAAAAGAGTGAAAAAAAGGAACGTCTTCGATTGGACTCGATATCGAGATTAATTAACGACCACGGAATGAAAAGAAATTCGATATCCGTCCTCAGAGCTCCTGTTCCCGATTGGAAATATAATGAGGCATAAATCGATTCATGGATGATGATTAACGGTGAGTGGCATCCGTTATATTCATACTATGACATGCCTTATATTTTTATTCAATACACAATTTTTTTTATTTCTTCGTCCCGGCGAGGACGCTATTATCGCGCTCATGTTCCCAATATACAGTATTGTAGTTTTCCGAGTTCACTGGACCACTGATATAAAATTGCAATTGGAGTTTTCGAGATCGTATCTTGTTATTTGGTTCCGCGTCGATAAACGAAATATATGATTACAAAATGTAATGTAAAATCATTCTTCTAGTTAAAAACAATGATGACAATACCATTTCTCCTTGTTATTTTTTCTTGCTACACAACTCCTTATTAAGGGAGTCAACATGCATCACTATTTCCGTTCATATATGAAGCGAACGTTTCGATCCTTGTAGCATTTTCATACACATAGCAGCGGTTATTGTTATTCCTTTTCAATACCGACATTTTTTTAGTATCATACGAGTTCTTTACTCCGGAATATATCCGGGAATTTGGAAGAAATTCAAGACATGAATGACACTAAAATTTATAATATGTTTCATGCTTTTCAGAAAGTGACACCGGATGCTGAGTTCTTTGCATATGTTTCAGTTGAACTCAGCTTGAAAAACATTCCGTTTAAGTTGATTTGAATTGATTATGGTATCATCTGGATGTAAAGCCAATTCACTTAAATCCTTTATACGTGAAAATTTAAAATTATTATCAATTTCCGCTTTAAAGCAGAATGAAAGATTATGCACTGCTCTTGCACAATCTGTTTCCCTGGGAGTTGTCATTTCGAGAATTCGCTTGTGAACGATATGGTCCGAGAGGTTCGGAGAGAGGAACTGGCTACGCCCCATTCTCGAGCAAAGCAATGCATGTATACTGGGGTTGTCCAAAAATGCATAAGAACAACTTTTTTCCGAATTTTTATGCAAAATTCCCGGAAATTTGTTCGAATCCACAAAAAAATGAACACATTTTTTTTGTTTTGAAAAAAAGTATTTAGAGGTGGCGCAAGCTTCATGAAGTTTAATACTTATTTCCCATAAAAAAAGTCGTTTTTGTGCATTTTATTCAGAATTCTCAATATTAGATGAATCGAGTTTGAAATCCACTATTTCTCTTCACAATCAATCACAGAATGTGAATAAAATATTACTTCTCAAATACCGCTCCCATAAGTCTGTTTTATAGGGTCCCAAAAAAACCCCCATAAGTGGAAAAATGAGTTTTTAGAGTTTTTGGCGCTAATTATGATTTTTTTTGCTGTTTTCTTAAAGCAGATTGTTTCAAATACATAAAATACTACTTTATACTGGTCTGCAGATGTTTATTTAAATTTTGTAAACAATTTATTATTGTTTTTAGCAACTTTCACTTAGAAAATGATTTGAAGGTCAGGGATTTTTTTGAATTTTTCAACTTGTTTCCAACGTTTCAGTTGAAGCGAGGTAATAATCAATTAGAGTTAACAAAAATAATTATTCGACAATGGCTCATTGCTTATGGCTAACTTCTCTTCAACTTTGCTTCACCTTTTTAGTTGTGAACAAATTATAAATAAAAATTAGAGAGAATCATATTTTAAGTAGTATTGTATTGTTTAAAGTATTTTTTTTCATCTTTTCCCAATGTTCAAAAAAAATTGATTGAATCAAAAAAGCTGAATTCATTCAGTGGAATTTTAGTTTCAAATTTTCTACTGAAATTATGGATCTTCAACGCTAAATTGAATTTTTAAGAAAGTAGTTCAACTTTCAACCAATGAGTTAAATTTTCGACCTAAAAATATAAATTTTGATCAAAAATATGATGGTTGATATTTCAAAGAAAAAAATTATTTCATATAAAAAACAATCTAATTCAAACAACAATTAAATCAATTCCATCTAATTTATTTTCATTCAAATTCCATTCAGTGCAAAGTTATACATATCAGAAAAAAATACAACTTTCTAGCACTTACCTAAGAGAAAATGTTTATAAACAATAATAAATTGTTTAAATAAGCATGTTTGTTAACTTGCATAATTATTACCTCACGAAAAGTTAAAAATTTCAGAAAAACCCCAAGTTTCGCAAACAAAATATTACTAGCAACGATAGTAAATTGTTTAAAGTTAAAAATTTCAGAAAAAACCTGTAGCATTATTCTAAGAGAATATTGTTTTTAATAATACCGAAATGCTTAAACAATTATTTTCGTTAACTTCGTTTGATCATTACCTCGCTTTAACTGAAACGTTGAAAATAAGTTGAAAAATTCAGAGAAAAACTTGCCTTTTTAACCCTTTTCCGAAGGAAAGTTGCTTAAAAAATAATAAAAGGTTTAAACAATTAGAATAAACATCTAATTACCAGTATAAAGTAGTATTTCATGCATTTGGAATAATCTGCGTTAAAAACCGCAAACGGAAATTTGAATAGTAATATTTTATTCGCATTCTGTGACTCATTGTGAAGAGAAATGGTGAATTTCGAACTCGATTCAACTAATATTGAGAATCCTGAATAAAATTTACAAAAACGTATTTTTTTTCTCATGGGAAATATGTGTTAAACTTCGTGAGGCTTGTGCCACCTCTAAATATATTTTTTTTTGTGGATTCGAACAAATTTCCGGGCATTTTTCATAAAAATTCTAAAAAAACTTTTTTGGACCACCCTAATGTTTACACTTCAGCTCTGGCGAAAGTTGTCACGCGGGAGCAGTGTAATAAAGATTAGGTCCTATACAGGTTAATGTGACACAGGATTTGAAGGATGGATTTTAATTAACAATAATTAAAATATTCGAGAATTTCATAGTTTCAAATTTGGCAAAAATTTTGTTTGAATCTTTTGCATTTAATCCTTCGATTCGCAAGCATGTGCAGAATTTTTTTATTCTGATTCGATAGCGTGTTAATCATTTACAGATCTTCCGTCATTAGAACTGAACGTTTTAAAAACAAAAAATAAATTGACATCTTAAAAAATTGACAATGTTTTACATTCGTTAATATTAATACAAAATTCAGAGAATCTCCTAATGGATAATTCTTACAATCTTTCACTTCTTACGACAATATGATTGCAAACTACTAATAATTAAAATATGGTACGAAAGTTTCAGGAATACTGAAGAAATTGTCTATTTTTATTACAAAAACAAAATTAACTAACCTCCCCAACTAAGAGTGGTCAGTTGGTCGTGGGGGCTAAGGCATGAGCTTTGGACCCAGGCTGTCTGGTTGTGGGTTCGATTCCCGCCTCGCACTCTGGAAGAGCTTCGGCGGACCACGGAGAGCCGTGAGCCCGGTACCTCTAGAGTTCTTTGAGTTCTCTGAGTATTAAGTAGCTGTTGCTCTTGGTGGTCCGGAACCCACCGTAAACTGTAGGTTTCCCTTCCCCCTGAGTTATTGGTGAGGTCGGCAGACGAATAGAGAAAAATTTATGCAGAGACTTTGAAACCCGTTACAGGGAGAGAGTATAAAAAAATATTCAAACTAACCTCCCCAACTCACCCAGAACTATTTACAGATCTTTGTAACTATCAATGAAATGAGAGGAGCCTGACCCGTATTGACCTCGCAAATGGCGAGACGGTCCCCCATGGAAGAGTTCATAAAGCCTCCAGTTTAAGTTCCAATGTTTTTTTTCTCGTAAATTTAGTTTGTACAATGTCTACCTATCTCAGGAACTAATTTCTCAAAATCCCTTTGCAAAATCCATCCCTAGAGTGATTAAAATAATCTCTTAAGATATTCCTCTGGAGAGCAACCTCTTTAAACAATAATTACTCAAGATAGAAGTTGCGCAACATTTACATAACTGACTGTCTGAAGGAACCCTAATGGAAATCCAGTGAAGCAGTGAAGTTTTTTCCTCTCCGGGAAAATTGGTGCTCTCGGAGCGTAATAACTTTCAATTCAAAAAGAAACTTGGGAGATAAAACTTTCTGGAAATTGCATTGAAGACTCAACTCGATATTATATGATGTAATAAAGATATACGCAGGACCATAGATGAGGTGTTTCTCAGCTGCCGGATACTTTGCAGCCAACTATTAGGTTGTGAAGTTGGGAAGTGATGGCGGAGCGGAGGAGGGAAGAGAAGAATTGGATAAGAGGATGCAATATTAATACAGGGTGCAAGGAGAAGCCTTTTAGGACGACGTTTATAACCACTATTATCTCATTATAAAGCCGTTATCTTATTAGCAAATCTTCCTGGCATGACGCTTTCTTCCTTTCTACGCAGTCTCGAGTAAATTAAATTATACCAAATCAAACTAGAATATTCGAAATAGTTTCAAGATTTTATACTTGAAAAGAAACACTGGACTTTGCATAACATATCACTTTTACATCAGTGTTACAACTGTGTTACTTTTATATTATATCTGTGTTATGTAGCTAAAGATTTTTTCGAAATCTGTTTTCGTTGCTGACAATTACCAATTATTATTATCTCCTAAAATCTCCTGAAATCACTTTTAATTACTTCCAATTGTTGAAAATCACCTAACTTGAAACAAACATCTCTGAAATAAATCTAAACTTAATAATAATCACTAAAATTCACTTATGATCTATTTTCAATAATATATAGTGCTGTGGACTTGCTTGCAATATCCAAAAATGATTTGAAATCACTCAAATACTTCCACTTGAAAATATTCAAAGTTGATTTTCCTGAAATCCTCAACTTCTTTCTGCTACAATTTTTTTGTTCAGTAAACACATATACTAGCAGAATATTCCATGTGTACTATGCGAGAGAAACTAATTTTGTGACCACTAGAATTTCTGTCAAAAATTCTAATTTTCACATTCTTCTAACAGATAACAAACGATTCGAAAAAAAAGGTCAGGCACTGTTCACAAGAAAAATTTGAAAATATAAATTTCTCAGTAAAAAAAATACTTTTGGACACAACAATGATTTAGCCCTTATATAAGCTTGAGTTCCGAACAAATACTGCATAAAAAAGCATTATATTCGACGTTGCTTCTCTGGCTTTATTTTGAGAACATACAAAGCTCACCCAATGAAAAAACACACATTTTTATTGTAGCTAATATTTTCTACAACAATTTATTAGATTTTTGTTTTTGCGTACAATAAACGTTATCTTCAGAGAGCGAAAGGTTTTTTTTTCGTAGAACATTCCAAAATGAGAAAGGTTTTTTCTTTCGGTCGTGCAATCGAAAAAAATTCTCGTGACCACATAATTAATTTGTTTTGAATAAAACTTACCTAGTATATGACTAGAGAAACTTAAACAATCCAGGGAAGAAATAAGGTTAGTTCGAAAGTTAAGGAGGTTTGTGAGAAGAATGCGTCTATTTTTAAACAACCCTATAATTTCGAATACTAATAACTTCGCGAAATAGTTTTTTTTCAAAACGCTGAATTTTTCTTATATTTTCTCAGAAGGTGTATGATTCTGTGACTCAAAGTTGTACTGTCTGAAGCGTCATTTAAAGTAGATTCGGTGCATAATAAATAAATAAATTTTTTAGGTGCTGAAACTTTGCTCAAAACTTTTCTTGTTTAGATCGACGATTCCCAAGTCAAAAGCGGAACCTGTTCTTTAAAAAGTTCTATTGGGTTCTTACTCTTCAAATTCAATTCCCGATATAATTGCTTCGTAATCACTTTATAACATAGAAGTACTTGCGCTTCCACAATGAATCACATACAGTAAGATCTAGATAATTTTTGTAACTGTTCAAAATTACATTCAATTTTTTTTATATCGCCTGAAATAATCTAAAGTCATCAAAATTACTTAAAATAATAATGAAGAACTTGAACTAAATTCAGATCTTTTGCAATCATTCGTGATTTCTGGAACTAATTCACAATTAATTTCCAAATGCTTTGGTATCACATTGGAATATCTTAAATCGCGTCATGTCACATCCAGTCATTGGCAATCGTATACAGACTACTTGCAATCACCCTAAAACACTCAAAATATTCTGGAAGCCCTTTAATCATTTAACTGTTTTCTTGAAATCATTTTACGAAGCACTCTGGAAATATTTTTTTAAACATCCGCAAATTACTTGAAGTTGAGCTTGGAATAACTTAGATATTGTCAAATTCTCGATTGTGTTGTTTCGACTGTATGAATATTCAAAAGGTTCAATATTTCTTTTGTTCCGAACAGAATACTTCAATATTGTGTAGTTTCAACCAGATTTCCACTTTAAATAATCGAATTTTTAATTACTTGTCGTTCCAACGTGTTTATTCATTGAGACTCTAGTTTAGAAATGTTTGGCTTTTATTCCATGGATTCGATTCGTCATACTGCGTGAAATTCATATTATATTTACCCAGTATTTTGATAGACTGGACTCTTCGTCACTAAATAATTTTCCCGAATCCGAATTGAAACAAGTTGAAACAGGACAGACAGCTAATGAATATTTCAATTCCAGGAGCGTGAAACCCTTAATTCAAAAATTCTGAAAATTAATGAAAAAGGGAACTTCTCAATATTCATTCACCCCTCAAAGACAAGGTTTTATGAAATTATAATTTTTCCATTTACACGAGCTTGGCTCGTGAAATTCACGAGCGACCTGAAATTTTCTAGTGCACGCGAAATGAAGATTAATATGTAGTAACACAAGGCTGCACAATACGGATCGCGAGCCAGGAATAGAGAGAGGGTTTACAAAATCTCCCATTTAGAGTGATTTGAGATCATGTACTTCAACGCAGTACACTAGCTTTCATTTTATGGATGAAAAACTCTTTACAAGGTATTGACGACCGAACTATTCGTTTCATACCTCTTCGATCAGGGGTTTCCAAGAGATTAAGTGCGCATCCCGAAAGCATCGGGAAAATTAAATCCACACTATAGGAAAAAATGTTCGAGTAGGAAATATTTGATATTGCTCACCAATATACGGAAAGAAGCTTTATTGAAAGAGAACTGGAGCTGGAAAAATTTTAGTCAGACATTTCTCCTGACCATCAATATATTTTTTTTAATTCTTGGATAAAACAGGGAATCTTCTGGCAGCCAGTATCCTTCTGCCTAATTTTTCAGACTATCTTAGATAACTGTTTCCCTACTAATTTCGGGTGTATGTTTACACAAATATCAACGTCTCGCCCAGGACTTGAACTCATGACAACTTCTGTATTCAAATTTGGTTCTTAGCCTTGACCAACTTACCACAATATTATAAGACTTTTTATAGGAAGTTCCATTGCCGTTTACACGCGCACTTTGAAATTTGTTTAAATTATCTTCTCTTTTTATCAATCACACATTTGAATAAGATGTTTTTACTATCCATCACATGAGACGACTCATAACAACAAAAAAATCGTTCAATTTTTGTAAACTGAGGCATAAGGGCAACCAGAAGGACCACCTTTGTAGAATATTTGAGATTTTGAAGTCCTATTTCCGGGAAAGTATGATCAAATTTTGTACGAAAATTTAATTTATCTTGTCCTGAACTTCTCAAACATCAGCATTCTTTGCACCAAAAAATTGTAACCGATAGTCCGTGGTGGCGAGAGCTCCTGGATTTTCCTGATGAAAACGGAGCCTTTTTAATACGAGAAGTTGAGATACTTTTAACATAATGAAGATCTATACTTTCATGAATTATTGATTTTTGTTCAATGCTGCCTCTTCAGAATTTATTTATACCATCTCACAAAGAAAAATTTTAAGTGTGGGATAAGGTGGATATTTGACTGAGAAACGTTTGAAAAACTATAGACAAGAATAATCTTCCTAAGACCGACGGCAGTAGCTGCGTGGTGACTTCCGACTTGGGCGGGATCTCGAATGTCAAGCATGTTTGGGCACGGTTAGCGCTCGGGTGGGTGACTGTTCGGGATTCTCGCTCAGTCGTGTTTTCGCCACGTTTAATTACTGTCGAGCGGGAGATTTTACACCGAGAATCGGTGTAAGCAATCGATGCTATCGAATGTCTACATCTAGACTCGTCTGCTGATAATCGACTGCGCTCAGGAGTTTTGGTTTTCTG
>WSXT02039738.1:0-28066 GCA_011762715.2 Neuroterus valhalla
CACTACCAACCATCAGTACGGGGCCAGCACTGGCTGACCAGTGCAGAACATTGTTATTACCCCAGACATATGCCACTTCTGCGCCGGTACTGGATGCCAGTACTGCGCCAGTAGCAGCCTGTACGGGCGCAGCACCGCGCCCGTTATGGTTTTCTTATTGGGTCGTGGGTTTGTTACTTTTCTTTCTGTGGAGTTCACGGCACATTCGTCTATAAAATTGAGTGAATGTAAACGTTTTTATCCAGCTACGCGAAAGCACATCTGGTTGGAAAACATTTATAAGTTAAACACTCACTTCCTCAGCATTATCATGAGGTTTTACCTATTTACTTATCATACTTCAAAAAATAAGTGTAAACACGTGTTATTTTTTCACTTAAAGGAGAAAAATTTCGAGATTGCGTCATGCATGTTGAAACTGATACAGGAAAGGGAAGTCTCCATGGTCAGGCCGTTGGCAAAGCCGGAATAACCGTTTTTCTAATTTTTTACTCTTATCTTCAATTTTACAAGAAGAAAGAAAAAAAATCAAGTCTAAGTTGAAAAGAAGGTGTATTTTTTCTTTCAGTTTAAGTGAAAACCAGCTCGTATATCTCTACAGCTAATGAAAGTAAAGCAGCCACTTTACTGCCAACTAACTGCGAAAAACTGGAAAACAGCGTCCGCGTCACGTTCTGGTGTAGTATATGTATAAAGAGTGGAGAATACATCACACATTTGATACTTGCCGTATGCTGATTAATGCAGGTGATTAAATGTCCATAGTATGTTTGTAATGCGATCTAATAAAGTGGTGAAAGTTTTATTCCATTACTATATTACAATAAATTGTATATTTTATATAACATTGACTAGAGATTATTTCATGTCTACATATTACACTTGAAACTGACAAACTTCAATAATATAACTTCTTTGAAATATTAATCTCCAATTGCGATTGACTTTATACTTCCTGCTTCAATATTTCTTTTTCTTGCGTGCATGTATGCATAGCGTGAAGAGATAGCTGTTTTCTTCCAATCGATGAATGGAATAACAATCAAATTTATGTTTTTCTTTTAACGTGAAAGAGCAAAGCTTCTGTCGGCGGTCTCGCGACTGCTTTACTTAAAGAAAAAAATAGATGAAAAAGTCACTCTTTATATGAAAAATAGTTCCAGTATACAAAGGAGAGATGTAAATCAACGATTTCTTAATCTAGCAACTCTTGAATTTCTTCCAAACTCTTTCCCTTAGTTTCAGGTGTGACGCAAAAGACGGTGAAAGTTCCAGTAATACAGCAAACTGCATAAATCCAAAAGGTGGTGTAAATACCAACTATTTCATTGAGCCCTTCGAAGATTGATGTGATAAAAAATACAAAAAGCTCGAAAACGATGAATGCTGTAGCTGAAGCAAGACTTTTCACGTCAGTCGGGAAAAGTTCTAGTATAAGGACATTCGGTATCGGGTTCAAACTGGCAGCAGATACTACTTGAAATGACGCCAAGCCAAAAAGTGGCAGCCAACTTATTGCAGAAAGATCATCTATTTTCATATATAATTTGAGAAAAAAGAACAATCCCACTAATCCTAGGGAAAAAGATCCCAGAATTCCAGCATAGAGATACAAGACTCTTCTGCCAACATATTCTATCAACTGAGAACCTACAAGTCCTGCAATTATTTTCACAACTGCAACTATGATTGTGGAATATTCAGGTGCTAGTGAAAATCCACTGTCCGTGAAAATCTGCTGGGTGTAGGTACCAATCGCGAATGAGCCCGAAAGTCCTTTAGTTGCATTTGCAATTAGTACAATCAATAAAGCTTTTCGGTAACGTTTATTCGCAAATAATTGTCTCATAGCACTTTCGTTTGACTGCTGTCCATCGATTATAGCTTGTTTTATTCTCGCAATTTCGGGTTCAAGTATCTTGAGATTTTTCGTGCCTCTTAGTCTCGAGATACTTTCAAGTGCCTTTTCATCACTCTTTTTTCTCAGATAATAATGAGGAGTATCTGGCATGAAAATAAATGTTATGAGAAATAGGAGAGGAGTTGAAAGCATCCATAAGTTCATGTCCTTGTAGGAACATAATGCACCTATTGTTAGAAGCAACAATGTGCCTATTTGATAGTTCACTTCGGAACAGAGAAGTAAAATTCCTCTAATGCTCTTTGAGCTGATTTCACTTATATAAATTCCTTGTACTGCACATGCTGCACAATAACCCAATCCGCCTATGGTTCTTGCAGCATAAAGAGAGTAAACATCGTTGGCTAAGATTGTTGTAATCCATGAGGCTAGTTGAGGAATGCAGAGTAAAAGTAATGCGTACTTTCGTCCTATGGAGTCTATCATGTAAGGATAGAGAAAATAACCAACTATTGCCCCTACATGGGGTAAGGATGCTATCCAGGAAGCTTCGGCTGGAGAGACTTTAATTTCGGATTCATCGCTTTCCAGATGAGGTAGGGCCGGCGATGTCCAAACGTCAGCAGCACCAAGTCCAATCATCGAAATGGAAGCTGCGTGAAAAGATTTTCAATTATTATTATACCATTAAGCCAAGTCCCTTTTGGGGTAATCGTAACTTGTTTACGCTTCATTATTGTAAACGAATTATTATTGGTTAAGTTGTACCCTGAGGAGGTCACCTGCTCCCGCAGGAATCTGTTATAAATATATTTAAAAAAATACGGATTCTCAATAAAACAAATAATTTTTAAAATCAAATTTCGAGGCACGTTTTCAAAGATCAAATATAAGGTACTCATCTTGATATAATCATGAAGCTCTGTCGGCTACAGATTCTTCTATATTGAAATTTGACACTGCTACACAAAAAAATATTGGGTACATATTTCTCGTGAAATTTTGGAAAAAAAACGCATATTTAGGAGAGCTATAAACACAAGTTGGTCCTTTTGATATATGTTTTTGAGTAACTGCGCACATAAGAACTAGTCGAATTTTGTATAGAACAATTTAGCTTCATTGGAAAGTAAAAAATAATAGATAATTGAATTTTCTTATTATTGACGAATTTACAACAATATAGTTGAATTTTCAAATGGAAAGATGAACTTCCTATCAAGAAGTTGAATTTTCTACTAAAATGATAAATTTTAAAGCCAAAATACATAAATTTCCTCAAGAAGAAGAGTTATCAGCAAAAAAATTTGAATCTTTAAACACATAGAAAAAAAAATATGATTATTCAATAGAAAAAGGAACCTTTCGCGAAATAATTTGATCTTCAGATGAATAGTTCAATTTTTAATTATGATTATTATTATTCTTCTTCTTCTTATTATTATTATTAATATTATTATCAATATTATTATTATTATACCATCAAGCCAAATCCCTGTCGGGGTAAGCGTAACTCGCTTAGGCTTTATCGTGGTAAACGAATTATTATCATACATTATATTAGTCAACATTATACTAATTGAATCAGTTTATTGAATTTTCGAATTTTGAAGAAAAAAATAAAAACCAAGAATTCGGCGACCAAATTTGGATAAAAACCCTCAAATGTCTCTATTGAGGAACACAGCAGGGTTTTACGCTGCTGGAGGATTCCTTAACCTGACAAGAATATTGAGTGAGCAACAAAACGTTGGTAGATAATTTTAGAAAAAATAAAAATAATTCGGGACTATAGCCTATTTTTGCCATTCTGCTAGTTATCCCGAAACTTATGTATTTATCATAAATACTATTTTTCAGTAGACAAAAATAAGCAAAACTGCTGGTCATCGTGAACCTCTAGTCCCTTGGGATAGCACCATTATTGGGCCTTCTTACCTTCAAAAATTTATTTATGGATGACCTGAGAACACAAATTCCTATTAATTAATTCATGCGGAAATTACCAGGGAATAATCTTTGCTTCCTTCACCACCTGTAATTCTACTTTAAGTTATTAGTTTATATATAATTCTATCAGCCGTTCCTGTTCTACCTGAAACTAACCATCATCAAGATAATGAGGTTATGTTCATCGGTAGCCGTTAAGAACAAGCTTGCAACCACCTTATTTGAAATTCAATATTCGAATTTTCATAAAATCAGGAAAATCATTGATGTTTTGTTTTAGACTAACAGACAATTAATGAAAAGAAAAGTTGCATACGTTACAAAATGACACATCAAAGTCCCCAAGGGACGTTGAAAATGAGGATAGTATTTGACCTACATTATTTCGATGACCAGTCACAGGGATGACTTTCCGCCCCCACGAGAATTGGTAAAAGGGGAAATTATGTGACCCACACTATTTCCATAAACAGTCTCATGGGTACCTTCCCGCTCTCCACAAGACTTGGACATATAGGGATGAAATGTAACTTACGTTATTTCTGTCACCAGTCATGTGGGGTCATGTGACCTCCATGAGACTTGGAAATGGAGATGGTATGTGTCCTACGTTGTTTCTGTGACATTCATAGAGTGGCCTTCCCACCCTCATATGAGACTGGGAAATGGGAATGATATGTGTCCTACGTCTTTTCTATGACCAGCCATAGGGATGCCTCCTCCACCCCCGTGGGATGTTGGGAACGGAGATGGTATATGACCTGCGTTATGTAGAAAAATGGTCTTTTTGGCACGGAAATTTAACAGTTTAGTTGACATTTTTGTTTTCTATTGACTGAAAAATCTTTTTTGGTCTGAAATTCGAATTTGTCTTTTTGAATTTAAAATTTACCTATTTGAGTGGAAAATGTAATCATTTGGTTGTAAATTCGTCTTCCTGGTTAGAAGATTCATCTTCAACTGTTGAAAATGCTAAATGCCGAGGCAAAAAATCATCTTTTTGGGTTGAAAACTAACAATTAACTTTTTTTTGGGTAGAATTTATTTTATTCTATAAGGATTTCTTTTCCTAATTTCCTAGAATACCTCTTTATTTTCCCTGCTTTACAGCATTTTTACTTCCGCGTCCTATTACGGCCATGCCATGCTTGAAAAACCAGTTCCCGTCCGATCAATGCAGTTAAGCAGCGTTGGACGCGGTTAGTACTTGGATGGATAACCGTTCGGGAATACCGCGTACTGTTGACATGTTGGCGGGAGACTGTATCCTCTCGTGTATCCAACTCAAACAACTATAACTCTTTATGAGTGACGCTTACTCCGCATGGGATTATGGCTTAATGGTACAAAAAAAATTACCGAATACGCCGTTTGGGAAATATTTGAAATCGGTATCAACAAGAAAAACCTGTTTGGAAGCGTTTTGTTTTCCAATCTTTCTAACATATGATTCTTAAGACATTAATCAGAACATTGTGAAATAGGAGAAATTCCAGTCAAAATTCTTGATTTTAGGTGCTTTAGGGATTTATTGAATTTTAGGGGTGAATTTTTATGGAAATAGAAGAAAGGGATAGGGTTAAAAAAGGAACAGACTGGGATTCCTGTATTTTTCTAAAGTTGCGAAAAATCTTGCCAGAACAGAAAGTTCCTTAACAAAAAAATGTTTCGGACTAGAAAATTTAAGTCCGTTGAAATCACGGAAATGACAAAACTACCTTTTATGGTAACATAGATGCAGAATCAGTCAAGTCTCTAAGGTAAAAATAGGTGCCCATTGATTAAGATACACTGCATGGAATTTCGAAGAATGAAAGGTCATGGGGTCGGCCATCAACGGCCTTGGGACCGTCATTGCCAACACTGAAACGTTAACATGCATTGTTCTCGCCAAGAATGGGGCGTGGCGAGTGCCTCTTTCCAAACCCCTCGGACTGTCTCACCACCGAGCCACACTCTCGGGAGACCGTTCTTTGGAGGCCTATTCGCTACGTGCAGGCGGTTCGAGGGGAGGGCTGGCGCTGCCGTCGAATTTTACACGTATTCTTATGGCAACGTCCCGCAATAGGGACCGTGGCCGCCGCGGTACTATTTTTTGCTTCATAAGATTTAACGTGGGAGCATCCGTCAAAGTGAGGGCGCCAGTAGACTTGCACGGTGCCCATTCGGCGGTACTCTAGTGTAATGCGTAAACAAATGAGTTTCTTTTTAATTTTAATTGAGCATTTATCAATTTCTTCGCAGCACGTAGGTAAATATGTGGATGAAGAAGGTGAATGTTTAAAAAAAACCCATACACTTTTAACTATCAAAAGTTTCTAAACTTGTCAAGATGCTCTAAAACGAAAGGCTCAAAACTTATAGATAAGAAGGAAACCATACATCGAATTAACAAATATATGAAGCATTTTAAGCGATATTTAAAAGTTAGAGATCAAATGGCAAAAATAGGCTAGCCGTTCTGAAGTTTGGGACCACTAGCCAAACGCTCAAAATTGCTAGTCGTCCATTTGAAGGCTTTAGTCTGAATTCAGTCATTGTATTCTTGTCTTTTCTAAATTTTCAGGAATTTCAAATAATAATCAAATAAAATTTTCAAATGAAAATAGTAAATTAACGCCAATAGAATATAACTGAATTGTATAATTTATTCGCGTTCAATTCATTGTTGAAGATCCAATATGTTTCAAATGCTTATTTCGAATAAACATTTTAATTTTTGTACAATTCATTAGAATTGTAAATTCATAAAACTGATATCAAACTGTGTTCGTTTAACCCTCAATAGTCACACTTTCGCTGTGGGATATGGTAGTCACGCTCGGTGAATTTCACTCATTCGACCTTTGCTGTTAAATATCTTCGGTTATAATTGGTCGATTTTCAAACAATTTTTTTTTTAACTAATGAAGAAATTTATCGAGAATATAATGGTTTCAAAAATCACTTTTTTCAATCGTGTTGGGTGCATTTCGCCCAGTGTGACTATTGAGGGTTAATCTGAATGAATCAGTTAATATTATGAGCTTTAATAGTTACTCTAGCAAATAAGTGAACCCCTTTTATAATTAGGATAAGTATTGGCAAAGAAAAAATCCATCGCGGGCAAAGAGGCGCTGCTGTATCAAAACAAACATGGCTGCCTATGGAATTCGGCATGCATATGATTAGCATTAGTCTTAACACGCTTATTCAAGTAAAGTATAATTTAAATGTAATAAAAATGTTTTTACACTCTCTTTAAACATTGTGTGAGTATGCTGTTACAATGCCGTCTTCCAGAAACATGATCGAAGGTGAAAGAGCGATTAATTCTGGTTTTATAATCGTGTGTGCAACGACTTACAAAGGGGAAGATAGGGTTGACATATTTTCTTTGTGTAGGAATATCTGTAATCTGAACATAGAATTTATTTAATGATTATGATAATATTTCTATTCAATTATCACGTAATAACTGTATACAAAACAAACCAGGAAATATATAATCACCAACGCTGAGGTGCAGAGTGCAAACTCGTATTTGTTGATCAGTATCTTGAATCTTGAGTCGTTTTAACCATTTGGAACGTTCATCAACAACAATGCTTTCTCCGACAAGATTTTTCACTGTAACAGTACAACTGCCAAATTTTGGTACTTTATAGAAACTCAAATCACTGTTGATATTTTTTTTGGAGTCACAATTGACAACACAGCACACATTTGCTTTGCGAGCATCGTTTCCCTTTCTATGGTTCCAAAAGAATTTCATTTTTAAGATTTTATATTCACTCAATAAACTTCTTATGTACTTCTAACTGATTAATCTGACACAAAATTAATTATTATCGCGTTATTTGCGTGCAACATGCACGTAAACAATGATACGTGTATCCCATAGGCAGCCATGTTGGTTATTTCGCTAGATGGCCATCAGGTCTCGCATCACAACTTCAAATTCTCAATAGTAGTTATGCGCGCAGTTTATATTCAGGCGGTTAAGGTTTGATTCTCGGTGCTTGTGAATTTTCTGCGAATGCGTTCTTCTAGTTTTATGTTCAGTATATAAGTGAGGATATCTTGATGGATTATAACAGGTTTAATAAGCAGAATTCTTTTTTGAATTTCAATATTTTCAAAAAAAATCATCAACTTTCTGGATGAATTCAATCCTTCCAAATAACTGAATACTGAATCAAGCAGTAAGTTTCATGTTACCAATTTAATTAGTAAATTTCTAATTATTAGTAGCTTAGTTATGGCTATAGCAACTAGCAGAATCAAACTAATAATCAGTAGGGGTAGTCAGTTTGTCGTGGGAGCTGAGGCATGAGCTTTGGACCAAATATGTTAATTTTTTGTTTTCATGATGAATGAACCTTATTCAATAATGAAGAGTGATTGTGAAAAAATACATTTCCGCGTTTTTTCAATAATATATAAATGCGAAAAATTCACGTGAGTGGTCGAAGTGCTCGCTTTGTTACTACGGATCTGCTGTACTCCACACGCTTGCAACGCCACTCTCCAGACCCCTTGGACACTCTCATCAATTACCAAAATTCGAACAACTCAATAGACCAATTTTTTTTTTTTTTTTTTAAGAATGAAGTTTTTTTAAATTGGCATTCGGGTCTAAAACTTCATTCTTAAAAAATTTTTACTCTGGGTCAATTAAAAATATGTCATCTTCCGAAAGAGCTGTGAAGATGGCAACGAACAATAGACCAATTCCCATTAAAGCGGGACTCCAGTGTAATATAATTTTATATTCTTGAGTTCAAAAACATCTGTAAATCATTAATGAAAAAAAAAATAAATTGTATGGAATTGCCAAAATCTTGTCTATGTCGCATAAAATTTGAAACTCTCAAATTTGATCGCATGAAGAATCAATATTACAAATTCAAGAACACATATCAAGCTGCTACCTCAATTTGGAATTTTCCACGTTTTCAGGCTAATTAAAATTAAAAAGGATCTCAATCTTAAAATGAAACCCATTTCTTCAAAACCTACACTTGAACTTTTGAAAATAATACCAGTTCCAATAAACATCAAAAGTGGTCACTCTTCAGGCAAAAAAACATTTCGCTCTAAAATGTTTTGCAGATTAACCAAAATATAAATATAGTTAATACTCTAGATGCTCTAGATTTGGAGTTGAAAGACTCTCACAATCTTTCTTTGGGGAAATTGTATGAGGTCCACAAAGATAAAGAGGAAAACAATTCTTTACCTGAATGCATATTTTATTCAACAAATGGATTGCAAATTTTGTTTGCCATGTAGATTCTCGAATTGGTACACAGAATTAAGAATTTTCGTATCAATCTGAAGCTAAATGCGAGAACAATGTGTTACTGGTTTTCATCCTCACAAAATTGGTTTTCAATATTAAAAGTTTTTTCAATGAAAAACGGAATTCCCAATTATTTCTAACTCCATATACTTTTTCCGAGACAACTTTAAAAGTGTCTTATTATTTTAAACATGTGTATAAATTTTCAATATCTTAATTATATTAGATATATACAATGGGAATCATTTCACCCCTACTATATGTGGAGGTAAACTATTTTACATTCCTACCATTTTTCCAGATACGGAATTATGAGAAAGAAGTGACAAAGTTTCATTTGACAATGAATTTCAAGCTAATATATTTTGTGGAGATTTCAAACTTACTTCCCTTGAAATTAAATTTTATTGCAAAATATTTTATGAATTAATCAATGTCTAAAAACATCCAAACTTCGGATTAACAGTTTGTTGGTTTGAGATAAAAACTGATTAGAAATATGATTTGAAAAAAAAACAATTATTTGAAACAGTTTCTCCTTCGTCAGTAAGGCACAAACTGGATAAGTGTGACATGTCCATAATACAAAATACTATTTTCCTTTTTACTCTAAATAATTCCCAATAATAAACAATAATTACCACTAATAGCAGCCGCGAATTGCAACACATGACTTTCCACTTCTGGTTCATCTTCAATTCTACTTTTTTCAGGGCCATTTTTTATTTTCTTATCCAATGAGAAAAACTCCAAAGCTTTCATTTAAACTCTATATATTCACTGATATCACAAACAATTCACAAATTTCGACTATCTCATTAGTTTTTATATTATTTATAAAAATTTATTCAAACATCCATCTGGATTTCAAAGTTTCTATCTTATTAATAGACTTATTGAATATTGAATGAAGAAAATCATCGGAATATGAATAATCTTATCTGATGAGTATCAGGAATGTGTGGAAGATGATCATTATAATCAACTGATAATATTGAATCTCTTATATTTATCAGCACCCACTACAATTTTTTGCACCTGTATGACAAACAGCTATATAATACTGTGAATTTGAATTAGGTTTTCTAAAGCAATAAAACAAAATCGAGTAGGGATTGTGCGATCATAATATATTATTTCTCTTTTACATAATATTAATATAATAATGTCCCTGAATGGGCTTCGCGCGAAATTGTCGACATCATCATAACTGCATTACATTTGTATAATATATTTATATTTTAAGTTTGAAAATTCGATGATGACAGAGTTTCCACAGAACAACCAGAGATACTCTCACGAATAAATGATTTATGATACAATGATGAGATATTATGATTTATGCATAATGTAAAATGTAATGATGCAACAACATCTATAGGCACTATATGATCATATTTCGTCGAGGGGCTAGTGTACATTTTTTAGAGGACGCTATAGTCGTAAAACTCATAAAAAGACAAAGTACCATCCACAATCCACGACGTCAAAATGGAATTAGAACTTTCATAACCGTAAAAGAAAAATTTCCGAAAATAAAGCTTCTTTATCAGAATATATTGTCAAAAGAAATAATTCTTCAAGTTAGTTTATAATTGCCGTCGAATCTTATTGAAAACGGTTCTCATGTAATTGATAGATTACATGAAATTGTGAAACATGTTTTGAAATTTTTTTTAATTTAATTTATTATAATCTTCCATATATTAAAGAAAGATTCCAAAATGACATCGCATCTTGTTTAGTATTGTCGAGATATATATACAAAAAAAGGTTCGAAAAAATTTGTCGAAAAGTGTAAATTACCTACTGTTATAATGAGAATGAAAATATCGGAAGATACAGAGCAAAAAGACATCGAAAAGTCAATCGCACAGCGATTGGATTTTGATTTCGTTCAAGAACTATAGTTAAATTAGATTTAAATATTAATTGACAAGAACTGTTTCGTAAACTTTTTATAAACAATTTCACTAATTAGAGTTCTGATAAAATATTCTAAATATCACAAATCACTTTTTATTAAATTCTTCATTCTCAATTCAACTTCCAGTAATTGATTAAACTTCATAAATTATACGTTGTAATTTTGTCCCAAACATATTCATGATTCAGAGTTGTAATTTCCTAAATAATTCACTCTAAGACTGTCAAATGACAAAATTTGACGCCATAAGTGATTATCCTGGAATCAAGAAACAATAATCACAAAGTTTGTTGAATGCGTTTACTCAAGCTTATAAATTTCTCTCAAAAAATGTCATTTGTAATTAAATTCAAAATAATTTTCAATTCAGGATCACATCTTCAAAAATTAATTTTACCGACTTCCAGGAGAATTCCGAAAGAAGGATTCTGAAATTAGATAATTATGAAGAACTAAAATAAATCCTTAATTACAAACAAAGAGTCTCGTTTATACGCCATAAGAAGTTTATCTGCACCTATTAAAAATAATTTGTAATTTAAAAAAGTAATTTGTGATTTTGGAATATCTCAGCCCTGTTTATAACTATAGGCTGTTCACGCTATGTCCCTCGCAGATTGTGCTTCAGAATATGATATATTTTATATATTTTTGTTTAGCATTCACAGCCCATAATGGTATCAATATAATCAATATTATTGTGATTGCGCTGCTGCCTGTTTTTAACTCTCGTTATTATTACTTATTATCAATATCATAGTATCATTATCGCCATATAATTATTACAAACAACACGTACTCACTTTTATATCGCAAAGCGATCTTTATCTCGCATTACGATTTATGCAAAAATCTGGGCATATAATCTATACGGTCGATCGATTCTTTCAATGAATAGAAACTTGGCCTAAAGTATATATTATTGTGGCATGTAGTACCTTCAAGTGATGAAAATGCAAACAGTCGTATTTTCATTGCAGTAAATACAAAACAACGAATATTTCTCAAGATAAAAAGGTTCTCTAATATTTCAAGAAAAAATATCCATTTTGATTCTCATCCATTTCTCAAAAAGTAACTCATTTGCCATGAAAATCGTTTGGTAATCGCTGAATCCCCCATGTATCAAAAAATTTTTGCATTCAAGCTTCATAGCATTGAATTAGAAAAATTTTATTCGAGGTTCAATTACTTATTATAATAGCCAGATTATTAACCCAAATTGAACTTTTCGTCGACAATGAAGAAGTGAGTTATTTTCAACATACTCGCACAATCAAAAGCATTATTTTAAGTAATGCGTTTTTCAGTCACACATAAATAATTTCCTTTGATTAAAACTTAAACAAATGATAGACAATTTCTCATCCCAAAAAAACAATTTCAACCCAATGAAAAGTAGTTTTAAACCATTTCAAACATAAAAAAATTGTACAAATTGCTTTCATTTTTCTTACTCAAATTACCAGTTTTCTTATAAAGAAAAAGAGTTTGCTACGTCTACGTTTCCTTCAGAAATTTAAAACTAGTCAAGTCGTTCGAAATATAAAAATCTCCTTTAAAATCCAGTGATACGAAAATACGTTCGCACAACGGAACCCTGCTCGCTGAAATATAATTACGTACACATAGTACCACACACGTGACGCACGTGATATTGACTCTAGTGAAATGGAATTATAAACAGATTTTCGTGAAAAATACACAAAGTTGGTGTTCTTGGTGCAAAACATTGGTGGTAGACTTTCAGTTGTTTTACATATCAAAAATCTATAAAAGTATTTATTATATCCTATAAGAGGTATATTTGTCTTGAAGAAAGAATTTTTTCCTAAGGATTCGAAAAATTGATTAATCAATCAACTAATTGGTGTTATTACGTAGACTGAAACTTAATGAGACTTATCGTTATCTACCCTTTCAAATTATGTCTACCGTTATCCAAACCTTCTTACAATTAGAGACGTGGAATCAAAACATATTTAGGGTCAAATTTACGGTTTAATCAACGCCCAGATTTGTGGTTACAAATGACTTGTATATAGTATTTATATTCATTTAAAATATATATTTGTAAGTCGTATCTGAATTTTTCGTAATCAGATGGGGAATCCAACCCTTAATCACGTTTTAATTTCACGACCCTGTGCACGACTGGATTCATTAATTGATTCAGTGTCGGATCTTTTAACCAAGGAATCAGGGTGAAAATCATCCAGAAAAATGTAAATCTCAGATGATGTGGAGCCTTATTGGCTTCATCCTAATTAGTTATTATATAACTAGAGCAGTCTAGTAAGATTTTCAACTTTCTTCATATATAGCTCATACTACTTTTACTCGTATTCGCCGAACTTTGTTCAGCTTCCGTTGTGCCAGCGTATCAGCGGTTCATAATAAAAGGCAAAAATCAACAAATACTCTTTAGTACCGTTGACGTTTATGTGCGAAAAAAAGCTTATCCTTCTTGTGGAAGCCTAAATAGACTTATTTCTCTAGCTTTTTGCAAACGGCGGAGACAGCTCCTGCTAGCAGAGACGTCTTTTTGATTTTCGTTCGAATTTCGGAATCTTGATGATGATCCTAGAAATTAAAATCTCCTATCAGACAAGTGGTACGCATCTGAGAAATAGTAACAGTGAATTAATCCTTCTGTTTCTGTATAATTAAATTAAAATACTAAAGTAGTTCGATCTTTAATATTTTTTTAAAATATTAATTCTAATTCAAAAAGTTTATGCCTCAATTAGATAATTGAGCAGGTGACAAAAATTTATTTTGATTTTAAAATAGAAACAGAAGGAATAATGGTGGATTTTATGGACTGATTTATTGTGCAGTCGAATGAGGGGTAATATCGATGTATGCCGATTGCAATATCAGATTCTACACTTAAAGGCACATGATTTGTCGACGACCTAGTATGTTGTTTTTAGAGGAAATCGGGGGACACATTATTCCGATTAGCAAAATTTTTTACGAAATTATGCGTATTTCACTTCTGTGCTTTGTTATTCAAAAATCCCAAATTTTGCCTTTTAACCCCTATATCTTTTGATATGATTAGAACATTTTAGATTTCTTCCAGATTCTAATAGCGGTTATCGACTTCTTTTTTAATTTAACAAAAAATGTAAAAGAGGTTCAAAATTAACATGATGAAATCCAATTCGTACTTTGCGAAGCAGACATCGCATAACTTTTATGCAGGTAAATAATTTTTATGGCTAGAAGCATTTTTTTTTAAATCAAATTTTTGCATTTTTCTTGAAAATAAAAAAAGATACGCAAAAATGTTGAGGAAATATTTTGTACGTTTCAAGAAGTTCTACAAAACAATTTTCTGCTCATGCATGATATCTTGCACCATTTATGAATAAAATTTTTATACACTTTTCTTAAAAACAGAAAAACTGGTCTGACTCGAGGCTTATGTAAAAACTTCACTTTCCTTTTTTGGTTTAATATTTTTGAAAAACGTATAATTCTATGAGGAAAATATCTCGTGAGTTTAACATGGTCTAAAGAATATGTATGGGCAAAAAACTATTTTGCATGGAATCGAATTTTTTAATTTTTCGCCAAAACAATTCAAGTTGCAAAAATAATTTCAATACACGAAACTATTTACCTCAAAAGTTTTTAAGTTCAAATTATTTACATATTCTCCGCATTTATTCTAATTTTGTTCAATAATGTACAAGGAGTTCGTTCGAATATCAGTTTGTGAAGAATAAATATTACTTGGGCCCACACTTCTGGTCTTTTATTATTGAACAATTATGATTATTTATCAGAATCCTTCAGATGCGAAGAGAATATATCGAAATCTGTAAGTAATTTGCAAATTTTATTTTATTTATCATTTTTGGTCGAAGGAATTTTTTTTTCTGAAAATTTAATTTTCAAATGTTTTTTTTTTGTAAATGGTCCAAGATATCATGAATAAGTCAGAGAACTTTCTTTAGAACTTTTTGAATGTGCAAACCATTATTATCCAAACTGTTATAATTTAGCCCTCGTGCCTTCCTTACAAAAGCACAAATTTAACGAAAAATTGAACAAAAATATAGGTGTGGATTTTTTGAGAAAATAAGTCAATAAACGCTCCTACAATCTGAAAAGAAATTTGAAATATTTTATTTGAATCAGAAGTTATGAGGGTTAAAATAAAAAATGTAAGATTTCAGGAAAAACCAAGGATGAAATTCGAATGCGCATAGCTTCTTAAAAAATTTTTCTTGATAATCTGAAAAATATATAGGTATGTATCCCATAATCTCCACCAAAAAAATAACATGTTCCGTCTGAGAGAGATTCTGTGACTAAGTGTAGAACATGCCTGATTTAAAATGGATTCGATTATGAAATGCTTCAAATTTTTTAAATGCAATTTTTGTAGAATAAAAAAATATTTGGTAAGTCTTTTATAGAATTCAATAAAGAGCACGCTATGCATTATATTTTCTACTACTTAAATTTGAATGAGAACACGGAAAGAAATTTTTGACAGCTGCTGCATTCATAGTAGTAGAACAGCGCAACCAAGGCATGAAAGCAGCAGCAACACCAATTTTGGGAGCGGGCCTGTCCCATAAGGTTAGTTTATCCGTTCCTTAGATGACAGTTGCCCCACACTCTGAACGCAGCGTTCGCTGACAGGAAGAACAGTTGTCGAAAACAGAAGGCGTATTGCAGTACTACAGTTTGGCGCAACGAAGTTACCTATAAGTGCCGCTGTTGTACCAAATTTCTTTCCGTGAATGTAAAATACTCTTTTCAAAATCGAACTGTCAAAATTATTACAGATGCACATTGATGTGATCAAAGAAAAAATCTCCAAGAAAATTTTGATCGAAACATTTTTCAAATACCATCACTTGTTATAATTTTAAGCGGGGCCCGGGGAACCGACCTTATTGACCCTTGAGCGTTCAAAATAAGAACACTTTTAATTGTATTGCTGGTCCCACAGTTGCAAGAATAGTTTTTTTTTAATTAATAAAGAGTTTAATTTGAAAGTTTGTGTTTGAAAGCCTTTACAATCATTGTTTTTCTTGAAAAATATTTAACTGGATATTTCCAAGTCCAAAAACAAACAGTTTGATATGAATAAATAAAAATTAGAAAATATGAATTGTACATATTTTCCAGAATTCAACATTCGAATTTTATTCGAAAAAAAAATTCCTAATCGAAATTGAAGGACTTCAAAAAAAAGTTTTTAATCAACTTTGAAGTTGTTTACTCATTTCGATTAAGTATATTTACATTAAACAGAGAAAAAATCTGTATGTGCCTCTCGAAGGGATAAGAAAATTGGTCGAATACCTATAGCAAAATTGAAAAGAGGCTACTTACTGTGGAGAAACGCAAATGTCAACAGTTCAAAGTTATAATTTTATTAAATATTGTCTTTTGATCATCAATAATTATTAGCAAAATTAAGATAATTATGTACATATCTAGAACGTGCAAATTATTTTGGTTAAACAGGCTACCTAAGTATTATATAAATTATGTGAAATGCAATCCCAGAGGAAGCCAAATGACTTAATTTAAAAATATAGTATAGATTAGTAGTGATTAAATAGGAACTATGATTTTCGCTACTGAATAGAAAGGGAACAGATTTTTAAAAAATCAAAGTAATTTATTGTGGATGAAGAATGCTGATAAGCATAATGCTACGGATGGGAATATTGATTATGGAAGAGTAAATCTGAAGCTGTTAAAATATTTCATTTTTATAAATCCGAATGAAGAAATAAAGAAGAGGAGCAGATAATAAAAGTGATTAAAGAAAAGATCTAACAAGCCAATTTGGAGAATAAAGCAGTGCAAGAAATAAAAAGCTTCTGTGCATCCCGATTAAAATCATTTCCTTCTATTTATTATTATAGGGAATAACCTCGTTGGTTGTTATAAGATTGTAGAATTTAGCCAAATAATGATTTAGTCTCAATTTCTCAAAAGGTGCAACATTATGAAGTAACGCAAAGAGATAGATTAAGCAGAACCAAAATGAAGAACAAAAATGAATCATCAATCATATTCATAAAAATTCAAATAATCTTTATATGTTGACAAATGCGTTTCTCACAATGAAACTAATCTTTCTGTCCTTTGCACAAGCCCTATCTTTGTAGATTATTTTCAGAAAAATATAAAAACAACAAAGCAAGTAAAATAAACAGGTAAAATTTCTGAATAATATGAAAGAAGAATTTCAAAATACTTTCATTGTTCATTTTCCATTTGTCTTCTGTGTAAAATAATAAAAGGCCTACTAATAACAACCAACTTCAGTTTCCCGAAAAAAAATGCAGATTAATATAGTCGCGTGTAAATTATTGTCAATTAGTATTGAGTCAACAAAAGATGCTGATCACCCTGATCACACATTACAAGAGACACAATGACAATAGCTATCAACATCTGGTCCTACGAAAAAGCGGGGGTTCTCCATGCGAGGACAAACTAGCGGAGTTTTTGCATTAAATTTACGTGTTTCGTCGGCTTACCTATCCTACTCGCTCAGTACTGGAAGAAGGGACCTTATCCGGTAAAGGTCAAAAGAAAATGGTATTAAAATTGTGTCAAAATTAAAAATAGGTGTAGCGTTGTATTATCTGTGTGTCTTTCATGCACTTGTTGCTTATCCGAGAATTTCTTGTGCTCTTTATTCTTTAATTTAATTCCTAAGTTTGCCCTCATTTCTCGGTTTTAATTTTCACTTTCAAGTTGTAATTATTAATAATTTGAAATTCAAATTGCCTAAAATTTCGGCACAAAAGATTCTACAGTGTGTGAATGCAGATTTTATGTTTGCATCAAAATATTTCCTCAATGACTTACCTAATCAATTAATTCCGAAAATGTTTTAATAATAATGAAATTTATAAATTGATAATTTGAGCCATTGAGTGAAGGAACAAGAAGTTCTTTTAATCAAAATTATGTGGAAAATAAATTGCAAAATTAAAATTCGTGTCAATTATTTTTCGAGGGTGAATTGAAAAATTGTCTGAATATTTGTGAATACAAGAAATTAGGTTTGACTCACATTTCGATGTTTTGAATAGTTGACGATGGACACATTGTCTCAACTTTCACGTGACAATGTTTATGGCATTTCAATAGACAATCCCTACATTCATAACCCTGTTTTCCCAACCTTCTAGCCAGGGTTCTCTTGCAAACTTGACACAAGGTGCCCCTAAAAAGATGAAATATATATATTATTATATGAAATAAAATGTAGAGTGAATTTAAAAAAAAAAGGAAATTCAAACAATTAGGTACATTAGTTATTAGCCTTAATTTAAATTACTTCGGAATCACTTGTAATCAGAGAGTTCCAGTTGTTAATGGTATGATATTTCAGATTGTCTGAATTTTGGTCTACATTTCGGAATTTCAATTTCGGAATTTCTACTGCTAAATTTATTTTTTCAAGCATGTAACATATAAAATTGTGTAATATAAACACTATAATTTTGAATCGTTTAATCTTGAACGTTTTATTTCTGAATAACAATAATTTTGAACTCGTTAAAGGGAAGAAGAATAAACAAATAATAGAGAACAGCATTTTGCTGTGCTCATTTTGAAATTAAGAACACTGTCTCATTTTTTCTCAAATTCATAACATGAAGTTTTAAAAAATGTGAGTTATTTACCTTATTTATCATAATATAATTTCACATATAATTCCACGTATAATTTCTTACCCTGGTATGTGCTTCGCAATGAATGTGTGATCGTTGAATATGTGCAGTTTTGTTCCCTTTTTTCTCCATTTGCTCTTTTGTGCTAGGGACAGAGGCACGAGGTAGTGTCTGCAAAAATAATTTGTTATTCTATACCCTGGAATTTCCGACCCAGAAATTCGTTCCAATTAAAAAATATGTAAATATCCGAACTTACTTTGTTATTCCATTCTCAAGTGTTTCCAGAATTAACGTTGAGGCTTCGTTAACGTAAGTTCTAGTAGAAGTTCCACTGATGGCTGAAGCTTCACTCAAACTTGACCTTCTTGAGTGTTCTTCTCTTCCTGGTACCGATAATGTGGCTGTAATTTTTACTATTTTTTTCACTCATGCAACACACTCGGGTGCATCTGGGTGCATCAAACCAAATTGAAGAGTTTATGATCTCATAAATTATTTCTTTAAACTTCATTTAATCACTAATAAGCGAAATTAATCTTAGTCTTCAAAATTCAATCAGCAATGAATAATTTCAATATAAATTATGTACCTAAACTCTTCAATTACAAAAAATTGCAATGTATGGTACAAAATCATAGCACAGGTACTTGCCAAGAAGTTTCCCTATATCTACCCGCGACTATAACCATTTCTAAATAGCTCTCTATGCGTGATAATTAAATTGATCTAAAATCGATTCTTTTCTTTTTCGTTAAAAAGTATCTGCCAATCTCAAAAGGAATTCTCAGAAAAAACACTTGGAAGATAAATTTTTCATTACAGTAGAGAATCAAATTCAAATGAATTTCAAGCTATTTCTATCCGAAAATAACTTACCACATTTCAGATTAGGAAAAACGAAGTTTCAGAAAGCATGCAAATGTTATGTTGTCAACATTAGCATTCAGAAAAAGTCTATAGATACTCTTAAATCTTTTTTGTTACAAGTTAAAATAGTTTACCTAAGCTACTAATACAAAAATATGAGATTTGAAGAGTATTTGGAATTTAAAGATGAGTTTTTTATTCTGTGATAAACCTACCAGGACCTGAATCTCGAGCTCTATCAGCCGAGATTGATCGAGATTGTGCTTCCTGGTGATTTGCATCTCCATCAAGACCTACTGATCGACTTCTGGTTTTCGACCTCGACAAACGCTTCTTTATGGTTCCGAAAAAATCTCTTCGTTTTCTTCTAGGCCTTCCTCTTTCTGTAATAATAAATTAGAGATAATTAAACTCAACAATATGGAGCCATATAAAACTGAATAAAAAAATATTAAAGATTATGAAATTTGGAATCGAAAAAGAATGTAACAAGTACCTCGACAACTTTCAGTAGTGGTGGAATGAAGTGCACTTTCTTGTTCCGATGTGAGGTTGGAGTCCTTGTTACTACCAGGCTACAACATTTTTAGCAAAAATATATCAATTTGAAATCTAAAAAAAATTTAGATTGAGATAGAGTAGTTTTCAAATTATCACAAAGCGTGTACTTCATTCTCACAATATGCACTCTTATATCCATTTAAAAAAACGTAACAAACTATCGACAACTTTGGTGGAAATCTCGTTCATTTCAAGCAAAAAATAACTGTCAGAACAAGATTTGAATAGAAGATAAAGGAAACATCTTCCGCAATATCTTAAAATAATTTTATATTTCCAAACACTTTACTTTTAAACACGGTTAGATAAATTTCACTTTTTCTTTTTCTCCTGATCAGATACAAAGTAAATTATTTTAAAAATGATAACGAGGCGTGTAAACCATGCTCACAATATGCACTCATCACTATCAAACTTTGCTAAAAAAAGCTACGTTTTCTTATCCTTTTAAACATATGCAAAGATAAAATTACCTCCAAGCAAATCTCCTGCCAGCTTCCATTTTCGGTCAACGTTACCTGTCGGATTAGTAAACACACAACACTCAAAATACAATTAATTGTGTCGACAGGGATATGAGATGTGGATACTAAATTTTAGTCAATCGGATGAAACACACATGATTATTAGTTATTTCAAACAGGAGGAATTTGACTTTTTGAGGAGTTCAAAGTGCAAGTTACAATTTTTAAATGTGTGCAAAGTTTCATTTTCTTAAGTGCGGTACATTTAGAGTGTAAATTATCAAAAATGCTAAATTCAAGCATAACGTAGACAAAAATAGAACAAATATTTTTGTAATCTCTTTAAATTCAAATTCGCTCACGAATAGAATAAAAAAAATGAATTAAAAAGTTTAAGGTTACTTCTCTATCGACTGTAGATCACTAAATTTCTTTCTCTTGGGAATAGTGTTAAATAATTCATCATGAAGTTGATTTGGAATGAATGAAAATTCAAATAAAACTATTAAGAATTTAAAAACTTGGGATAAAAAAAAAAAGAATCTGATTACTAAAAAGTGAATGTACCTATAAACTTTCTCTGTTTTTTTATTTTTTATTTTTTTATTAAATGTCATCTACGTTAAACTTTTTCTACTTAACCGCTTCATTTTAGAATGAAAGGTCCTGTATTTGCAGGGAAGGATGGGTGTCGAGACCCTTTGAAATTTAAGGGAAACGGTCCTGGAAATAAGCTTTTTTTATATTTTGCTTCTAATGTATTGGCTCAGTTTCCTCCAAATTAAAAAAAAAAGTCCTAGACCTAATAGGTTCAAAGTTGTGACGCTTTTCCACCCGGTTTCGCTTTAATTGCAGTTTTTTGAGAATAGCTCGGCTTCTAGTGCATCCTACGATAAAAGTAGTTGGAAAGAAAAGAAAGTGGATGAAAATTTCTGCATGCAGGAAACTTCTTTTTTTTTTGTAGTGAAATGCACACTTTATGCACAAAATTAAAAACATATCGGACCTAAATTTCTTCCAGCTTAAATAGAAGAAACATATCTACTGTTTTTTGTTTTCATGGGAAATTCGGTTTTCGGGATTTTAGAATTTTAGGATTTTCCTCTGGATTTTTGAACGCTCCAAACACCATGCATTCAAAAAAACAGTAAAATAAAAGCACGTTTCTTCGAATCAAGCATCCAAATTAAAGATCTATATTCACGAAATTAAGATCTTCACCAAAATATGCATTGCTTTTTTCAATTCGACTGAAATTTTTCCAAAACAAAATTGTTTATTTTTTGTTATAAGGGAGAGTGGACATCACTAAATTGCTGTAGATAGTGTATTTTTAATTATTTGAAAAACCAGTGAAGCAATTTAGTTCCAGCTTGAGGGATTAATGGAATATATGTGACGAAGTATAAAATTTAGCTTGGCGTTATTTAACGTCAAGAATTACGTAAAATTTAGCCTTCATTACCACTCTAAGAATTACCGACCCATTGATAGCCACTCTCCTCTAGTTTCATGTCAAATTGTTGTTCCTATTTTTACGATGCCTCAAAAGAAAGGTGTTTCAAAAAACTCATTTCTAGGACTGGACTAGTATTAAAGTAAAGTTGGAGATAAATTTACATTTAGACTGGCCAATGAGATGTTTTTTTCTGGACAGTAAGAGAGTATCAAAAATGCATTGTGTGTCTTACCTTGACGATCTGTCGCTCCGGTTGCTAAAAAAGTCAAAGGAAAGGCCACACTTTAATAGCTGATCGTACAAATAGTACTTGGTTAGTTTGGCAGCTTTAACGAGGTCGTTACCTTTTCCAGGGTTAACGAGAGACTCGAGCTACCCTTACCCTTTGCTGGCTGTGGACAATCAGTGTTCCCTTGTTGCCATTGGTCTGCCCACTTCGGTACGGAGAGTCCATTGTGTTCCCATTCGTCAGGAAGTCTGCAAAACAATTTATTTTTACTTGTGTGGAACAGTGGAAAATAAGAAAATTGGCCAAATTACTTTTCTTGGCTTCCTCATAAATATTCTTGATTTGAAAGTACAATCGAAATCCTTCTACTTCAATTCACATTTTCTAAAATTAAAAGAATCGCAAGTTTGAAAAAAGGAATGTTCTTATCTCAGTTGGAATAACGTAATAAGTTAAGAATTGTCATTTCAGGCGAACACAACTTCTCAACTTTTCTTCATGAGAGATCACAAATATTCCGCGTTTTCAACTTGACATTTATGCTTGAACACTGGACATCACAAATTTTGAAATCATACCATTTAAATGATTTGCAGCTTTGAATGTTTCAAACTTTTTTTTTGTTAATTCTAATTGATATGAATTTTCGTTCGTTATAATATAATTGAATGTTACTCTAATATTGCTCAAAGCGAATTTTGAAAGAAAAAGCTGACTTCGGAAATGTATTATTATACAATGAACAATTTGATATTAGGTGTGTACTTCTCCAAATTTTACAGATCGAAATTTTGTTTTGTTTCTATTTTGAAATGTTTGATTTCCGATGGTTTCAAACAAATCGTAATTAGACGGGCTATACGAATTCAAAATATTATTTTTAGTACTCCCTAATTATTTGTAATCACATGCAATCAGGCAATCAATTTTATACCAATCAAATGTTATGCATCCCTCTCTTCAATTTCTAGATTTTAAACAGATTTTTTTTTATCATGGACATTCTTAATTGAAAATTCTTCAATCTCTTAGATTTTGCATTCTTTTCCTGAAACTCATTAAAAATATGCAACTGAAATTAGAGTCAAACATAAACACTCTCCTGTTTTTCTTTATATCACTTTTCTCGGACATTTGAAATCTAGTTACCTTGACCCTGTATAAATTATTAGGTAAATTTGCTTCTCACATCTAATAAAAACCTTCCTGAAATCGTCCCATCAGTGTGAGAAGTTTTTAATTCAAAAATCAAACTCAAAACCTAGTAAAATAAAAAATCCTCTCACATGCTGGTTTTTCAAAACATCGAGTCTCTTTGAATGAGCACAAGCAACCTAATAATAGCCCAAAACCCACGCACTGACATAATTATTTTTCAAACGAATTTCGTCAAACTAATACGAATAAAAATATTTTCCTCGATCCACTAAATTCCCCGAGTATAAATCACAAAACTGAATTATAATCAAGAATGATTTTTTAATTATTTATAAGTAAACAGGCTTAAATCAGAATCAAGTAGAAATTCAAGTTAGTATAGAAGAATATTCATAACAGGTTCGAAAAATATTAAGAAACATGATTTTCTAATGACTAAAGGTTAGTTACCCATTGGCACAAGTTCCTTTTCGGCAAGAATTTGGCAACGATCGTATTTGACGATTTGTAGGTATGCACCTTCACTGAACTACACCTAAACGTGACTTAAGAATTCGGGTTCACAATGTTCACATTCAGAAACTGAGCAAATCAAATGTGTGTAGTCTAATCCTGTATGTATATAAAATAGACCTAATGTTTATCAACAACTTGTACGATCGTGGCCAAAAGTTATGAAATTGGAGAATTTAGTACAGATATTAGCACGTGAATTTAAGATAGGAGTCTATTCTCTTCAATTATCAAGAGAAAAATTCATGCAATGTCACAGAAGGTATTGTATAAATTGAAAAGTTTTTGATTTTTCCAAAATGAGAAAAAAATTTTAACAAAAGAATTACTACCCTTAATTTTTCCTATAATTCCAGCTTATTTTTAGATTTAATCAATAACCCTTCTCTAACCAAATAGATTAAACTAACTAATGTAATAGAAGAATTGTTAGTTTTCCAATTCATCTACTAAAGAATATTCATTGTAGTATCGACAGATAAGGATTGCAATATTATTTTTTACGAGTCCAATGAATAATGAAAACAAGAATAATCAGCTAATCAACCTACTAAGATTCATCCGTTTATTCCTGTCAGTGGCATAACTTTTATTTTAATCAATAAAAAATAGTATATATACAAAATTATATAAAAATTTTGTTGATAAAAAATTCATAAGTGAGTTCGATTTGAACATTTTAGAAGTTTTATTTCTAAACCTGATTAAATATGGGGCTAAATTGCTACAGTCCATTTTTAAAAAGGTCCTAATTAGAGCAGTTTTTACCTAGAGCGCTACTGAATTTGAAATAAGAGGTTTTACTATTGTATCGCATTTAATTTTTATTTGTTTTCGGCAGTTTTCAACTTTACAGTTTAGAAAAATCCGAAATTGAAACTGGTGCGTGTTACCAATAGGTACTTCAAATTTCAATTGTCAGTACAATTAAAATTACTTTTATGTTAACCAACCGAACTTTTTGATTTTTAAAGAATCTTCCTTTCTGAACACTCAAACTTTGAAACATTGTTTAATTTCTATGTTCTAAGAACCTAAAATTGATACATTTTTATAACCGAGAAATTTGACAATAAACAATTCAACTATTCACAAGTCACAATATTTTACTATTTTCAACATTTTCAATATGAAATTGGATATTTTGAAGGCCTCCGAAATCAAACTTTCCTTGATTTTTTCAACTTCAAATTTGACCATTTCTACTTATTGAAGTCTAAGAAATTGAAATTTGAAGAACTACTTGTGAGAAAACTTAAATTTCAAGTAATTCTAATTTTCCTTTCAATTTTGAACGCTAAAATTAGAATTTTTCTTTTTTTAAGGAATAATTAAGGCTAATGATCTTCTTTGAAAATTATTTCATTCTGATTGTTTCCAAGTTTTGGCTTTATTTTGCACAATTGTACTTTGAAAATTACCAAAATATCAGGATCTAAAAAACTTTACCAGAATCTAAATATCCAAAACTAGTCCTTTTCATGAAGACTTTTAAATTCTAAATGATTAAAGTTATCTTTTGAAATATTTTAACCACTCACTTTAACAACGAGTAAATACATTAGATCCCAAAATTCACCAAAAACTTGTATCGGAAAACTCGATAGAACCAATCATTTATCCATTCCTAAACTCAATTTTTTGAATATTCAATGTCTACCTCTAGATTCTATTTCATATTCAAATATTTGCTCCTATAAAGGATTAAATTCTTAACTCGTTAGCTTTGATAAATCGGACAATATACTACATGCAGAGATCTGAACGAAATTAAATAGGATTTTATGTATCTGCCTAAAGATCCAAAATTTTGTAAATAATTGATAGAAGAATATTTAATTTTTAAATCTTCAAATTTCCTACATTTTGGATTAGAACCTGTTCGATGTGCAACGCATCTAATGGAAATTCTTTAACTTTAAGTACTCTTAGTTCTAATAAAAACATTACGAAGATTTTATATTATTCAATTTTTACCGTGAAATAATGTTCAAAGTTTCAAAATATTTCAAAGGTGAACGAATCATTGACATTTGCTAACTTCATGAATGAAAAGAATAAAAAACTTGGGTTTTAAATGAAATAAAAGAAGTCAATGTCGGAGCATAAAAAGTCAATTCACAATATCGAAATTATTCACTAGAGACAAAAAACACTCTGAAATATCAGATTATGGATTTTAAAGAAAAATATAACATGATTACATCCGTCGAAATGTAAAAACATTCGTCGATTATCATTACAATCCATTAAAGATTTTTTTCTTTCCAGAAATTTGGACATTTTTGTTGGTTTCAAGCGAGCTTGGAGTTGATAATTTTTTTACTGCAAACGTTAGGAATATCAATCAATAAATTTTATTGGAATAATGTATCTATTTCTTTTATCTTATTTGAAAGAATGATTCAATTTTTTTTGAAAAACCAATTTCAAATTTGGTTAACCATCCGATTTACTTTGTTACACGTATCTCGAATTTGGAGAATTCTTGAGTCAGTAAGAGCGGTTTTGTCAAAGGTGGTATCAAAATTGTTATAGTTTAGCACCATTCATTTTGTATAAATAATGGGATAAATAAAATCATCTAAATTTCGTTAGAATTCCTGACTATACGGTAGTGGATGTCGCAGAGGGTAGATGATACTATTTTGGGAGAACATCTAGCAGTCGAGCATGAAAAAAATCTCTGTGAAAAAAGGGAGAACTAAAAACGATCTCTACAGGTGAATACACACATGAACGATCTCAAGGGTAAACACCTTTCATAGAAATAATCGGTAATTACCCCCTGTGGACTCACTGGTAGTGTCGTACAAGATAAGAGTGCTGTTACCATTGTTGTAGTTTAAACTATTGCTGCTCAGAAGATTATTCGTCGGGCTGTACGTCCTTGTCGGTGAAACTGGCTTGATCGATTCCTTCACTTTGTAAGGTTTGGACCCAATCTGAGGCACCTCTGCACCCTCGATGAATAGAAACTGCACATTTTTTCAATTTCAGTTTCTCTCTTTATCAGAAAATAACGATCTTAATTATGTTTTATAATTTAATTTCATTGTTTAATGTCAAATCATGATGCCAAGCCCCTAGCGCGTTTCAGGATATTATTTGAAGGGTGGCAAAGCAAAACGATTCAACCTACATTTTATGAAATGAGATAATTTCAAGTTATTCAAATGCAAATCTCTACCAAAGTATTCTTCTCGATTATGAGAAAAAAACACCGAAAATGTATTAAACACCGAGATCAAAAGTAGATGTTTCCGTAGATTTTTGATAACTAGATCTGAATCTTGAAGCAAAATCTAAGGGAGATAAAGTAGAGAACCAACAAACCTCAACAGTCAGGGAACCGGTCACCTCATCTTCTTCATATGGTTTTGCTTGCAGAGGAATAATCTGTCTTTGGCTAGGATTCGCCAGAAGTTCCTCTATTCCAACAATGCCCAAACCCAAAAATCTGTTTGATTTATTCATGTGGTCGAATACTTCCAGAAGAACTTCAGACGTGTTTTTGTTGACGTCGCTAAAAAATCAAGAAGTAAATAATGAGAAGAATTCAATCTTTTCTTTTCTCTTCAATTTCTATGTTAATTTATTTCTCCATCTAGAGTTTTTAATCAATAAAATTTTAACGAAACTTTGCTCTTTTTTATTAATAAAACTAATAATTATATTCTTCTAATAGTTTCAATATTGTAGTATAAATATATAAAATTTTTAATTACAAGAGGAAAGCTTCTTCCCAAGTGGGATGAGTCGTATCCTTTTTGATGGAAGTCTGATTTTTCTGAGGAGGTTCATCCAATTCTACTACACAATAAGCTTCTTTGCAACCTTGCTGACCTCCCAAGTCTGTGGCTTTGACAACTTTAACAAGAAGTCGTCTTTCTCCGGGCAAAAATTGTTGTATTGTTGGAGATGAGGAATGCAGACGAGGATTTCGTTGATGCATGAATGAATTTGACATATGCTAACAGAAAAACATTTTTCTTAAAAATTACTTTAAATAAACATATTTATAAATAACATATTATACAATCCCAATCTACTTGGTGGGTACCTATCACCACTACGTAGCGCGTCCCCAGGTTGCGGATAGAGGGAAGGCCCCTGAGGT
>WSXT02039739.1:1653-13381 GCA_011762715.2 Neuroterus valhalla
AATGCGAATCCCCCCCCCCCCCCCGTAATCCGTATAATTCCCTTTTCTGGCTGGGCACACAGAGAAAAAAGATTTTCGCGTCTGGAGGTCAGACCATGTTTACTATATGTTGGTGAGGTCGCCGTATCGAAATCTGAGGTCCAAAAACACCAGCACGTCAGGGTTCTAACAAGATTGAAAGAAACCTTTAAAAAATTAAATTACAGGACCCTGAGGTACTGCTTTTTTTGGACTTTGGATTTGGATTCAACGACAGAAAAAAAATAAATAATAATCATGGTCTGATACCCAGACTTGGAAAAAGATTTTTCATGAGGTTTCGTGAGGTTATGTCAAAACCCTGGCGTGCTGGGGTTTTTTTCGGACTCCGGATACAGATTTAGTGACCCTAAAAACATATAGTAAACGTGGTCTGACCTCCAGATCCGGAAATCCATTTTGTTGTGTGGCTGTGTTATTGATTCTTATCATATTTAGCCTAATTATTATAAACCATTTTTCGAAGCAAATTCTTATTAGTGTTTTTCCTCATAGGAAAAATGGTTTGATCCATGCTAGTTGCTTTTATTTCTCATGGAGAGTCATAATTTGTAAAAGACAATCAGCATAAGTTACAATTACTGTTTTTATAAACAAACTCTCAATAAATGACTTTCTCATGGACAAATTGATTAGCATAACCGGAAATGATTCTCAATTGTCTTTGATACCATTTATATATTTTACACTTTATCAAACATGAACAAAATAGATTGTTGATAACAATTTTATCAAACAAGTCTCTTACGCGACCGTCTCTTCGAATGAGAAATGGTTTCTTTCCCGCCAATTACACTGACACCTCCAGATCAAGATACTTTTTTTGTGTGGCTGTGTCATTATTGAAGTGACATTAACTGCGATGAATAAAAAACGAAAAAAACCTTCATGCAATCACGCGGGTGGTTAAGTGAACGCCTTTTTGGAATTTCGAAAGATGCGCTTATCAGCGAGCTTTGGTTTAGGTGTAAGGGGCATGTATTCTTCAGTTACATTTAGAACTGCTAGTTCCAGCACAAGTGAGATTGGCCTACACTCCTTATCCCACTCGATTCAGTTCCCCAAACTTGGTGACGCAAGATCGGGTGGTCTCATGACAGCCTTGAAAACGCCGCGGGAAATTTTTCACGTCAAATGAGCGATCAGATGATAGCCTCGCGGGCGCTTTACGTGTTGATTCGTCGAACGTTATTGATATCCTTTTTCCTGGCCTCAGAAGCTTCTTCGGAATTCATGCTATTTAGAAGCATACTCGTCGCTATTTACTGTTCCATATCCAATTTTGAAGTCACTAAAAATTCTTTTTCCAGATGATTTTAGTGGGTGATCCGTCCTTTCTACATGTAAAAATGATAGATCTTTATTTTGTTCAAAGAAGGTTTATAACATTCGCATATTTTATTTTTAAATATTTTGTTGATGGATCATCGCACTCCAACTAATAATTGAAGAGGGAATTATTTTCTATGAGGAAACCGATTGGGAAACTTGGAAAATTGTATCGCTGAAGCTATATTCATTGTTCATATTTAATGAATCTTGAAGTACATAGATGGCTTTGAAGACGATTGTAAATCACTTTTGGCCAGAAAGAGAGAGAACTATGGAAAAAACTCATTTATAAAGAATTTTTTCGTGAAGATGTTCATGAAAACATTAATCGTTAGTTACAGATTATGACTTTCGTGAAAAATATTAGCAACTAGCGAGTATCAAACAATGCTCTTTGTGGAATAAAAGACACTGATAAGAATTTGTTCATGCCAATTTTCTGTAATGATTGAGTGAAATATTATCAGGACTTATTATGTTTTATGCATGCAGGTGCAATACTCTTGGTTGATAGTGAGTTTTTATTTGCAACTTCCAAATCCGTCAAGAAATACGACCTGTGAGCGATTATAAACAATGAATTTCCATTCCAGACAACTTTGCGCCATAGTGTATCTCCGCATTATTGGAAAGGGGCAAGATATGAGTTATCCTAGTATGTATGTGATCAACATTGATCTATCAGTTGATAATTTCGAGTATCTTTGTTGTTCATTTACTGCTGAGGAAAGATAGATGCAGAGATCTTCCTAGATATGAATGAGCGTAGAAAGGTTATCTGCAGTATACAAGAATATGTGCAGTAAAACGCAAATGGAAAAGGTTCTAGGGTTGAAGGTGCTGAATGAGATAAAAACACGATGACGAATCGTCGAGACAATCCATGTTCTCTATGGACGAGTCGCCTCGATGATGACCTGCTCAATTGCTACGATTCTAGTATTGTCCCTAATCACAGAGGTTACGTGGCACGTAAGCAAACTTTGTGGTGCTGGAAACACCTGAAGAGTTTGAACCTTTTACAGCAAGTGGAACGGAACTGTGCCATTAATCTTTCGCGAATAAGAGGTATGCGCGGAATGCTTTTGCCGTAGGCGATGGTCAGGCAGCAATATAAGGACCAAATGCGGGAATAAAGCATCCCCTAAGAGATAATAAAGATTTTAGGACGGGAAGAACATCGACATCCAGGTTTCTCCTGAGCCCCATGATGTGGTTAAAATGAATGCGACTCTATGTGAGATCTTTTTGCACGTTTCAAGGAGCTGTGCAACAATCTTATAACGTTTAAGGAGGAATGCTCACCAATCACTAGCGAGGAGGCAAAGAAAGTTTAAAGGTTCCCGAAAAACTTCTTTACTCCTGGACAGGTTGTTATTAGGAACTTTTGGTGGGAGAAGTATACTCTCACGCACCAACATTCGATTCGGATGTTTTCCTCATATTCAAAGCCAAAGGTGCCTATTCTGCAGTGGTTGAAGTTAGTACGCACTCTGATCCTACCGGAGAAAGGCGACTCGTCTAACCCGAGAAACTATAGGCCAAAAACTTGTCTGGACACGCTGTATGAGATCTTAACGGTCACTTTAAATGACAGGGTTGTCATTTAGGATGAACGAACAACATTGATCGCAAAGATGCTCACAAGGTTGTTGGGTAAGCTGCTGTTCAGCAGATATGTTTGCAAGAACGGAGCATGCAACTTCTTATAGACTCATTATCGGTCTGTGGAAAAGCTTTGAGGCTAATCCATATATAATGGAACCCATAAAGAGATTAATTCCCCTTTCGAGAGCCGGATGAACTATTCCTTCGGGGAAACATAGTGTGACAACTGATAGCGTCTATTTTAAGAGTAGCATCTTTCGGGATGACACAATGAGCCCTCTCCTCTCCTGCCTCACATTTTTGTCACTGCATTTTGTTTTGGATTGGACAAGCGTGCCAAAATTCATTTGAAGCTTTGAGGATTCACCAGCATACGCAAGGACTCTAAGCTCGTAGACAGATGTGCTATTTGAAACTTTTGGGCTGGTGAGACCTACATTCGAATACCTGAACGTGCCTGGGAGCCGCATTTAGGATATAACATCGGTGGAGAATGCTATTCAAAGCAGATGAAAACATCTTTTTCGACGAACTTGGTCATTCAGAATAGATGTGAAGATCTTACACAACGTATTCAGACAAGTTATTGGCCTGTAGTTCTTTGGGTTGGACACGTCGCCTATCTTCGGTAGGAGTCCACTTCGTCCTAACACCGGCCACTGCGCAACAGGAATCTCCGTCTTCAAATTTGAGCTAGAGATGCGTGCCAGATCTTGGCGTGTAGGAGTAAACTTTTTCTACCAAAAGTTGTTAATACAATCCGGGCCAGCAGCGGGATAGTTCTTCGTGCCCCTTAATGTTATGAAGTTATCGCACAGCTCCTCAAAAACTTTAATGTTCTCAGAACGTCCTTCCAATTGATGTTTCCCTTCGTAAATCTCGCTCCAAAATGTCTCGACCTTCCCGGACTACGCTGGGCTTTTGACGAAAACAGGGGGATCGCCAAAGAGGTGCAGTGGGTCGGGGAGAAACTTCCGATTCTCCCTGACCCATCCCTTCCTCTTCTTAATTCTCCTCCTTGTGTGAGAAAGTAACCGTACTTTGTCAAGAGTGTGCTGCTTGATGGTCGACAGCTTTGACATTTTCAATGTGAGATGATGGATCCTCATTTTATGAACGAACTTTCGCATACTTGCCGTAACACGCTTACCGCAATTGATGCAGTCAATAACACACTGCATACGGGGCACGCTCTGTTTAGCCCAGAAAATCTTCTAGTTTGGACCTTTGATTTGAATCAGTCAAAGCTCTCGCCGCATCATGAACTGAACAAGTGATAGTCCAGAGGTCGAAATTCTCCAAGAGATCCTCACGAAGGGTAGTATCCATTTTAGCCAGATCATGGGGCTTGGGAGAAACCTGAATGTTAACGTTTTTCCTTGCCCTGAAATCGCCATCGTCTCTCAAGGGGAGCCTTGTTTCAGCAGTTGGTCTCAATGTCGCTTCCTGATTTCCCTCTGCGGCTCGTTCTTGCAGCTGTTCAGGAAACGTTCCGCGTACATCTCTTGTCCGCGAAAGGTTCACGGCACGGTTTCTTAACACTCATGATTTCTCGATTCTCGATTGTATGATTTTCGAAGCCAATTTTGTAGCATGTGATTGCCTGATGCTGCAAATGATTCCCTGGCGACTTTGAATGCTTCCAGTTTGAGACTCATTCATTGAGTGACTTACGAGTTTGTTTGATAACTAACAAAAATTGGTTCTGATACTGCTAAACCAACTGAAGAAAAGCTACTGAAATCAGGAAAAATTCGTATTATAAAAATACACATGCTTAAATTGTTTTCCTCTTCTAGGTCATAGGCCCCATGTCCTCATCAATGTTGCAGTTAATATGCGTGTGCAAAATGTCTTCGGAAGCATAATACTTTTCTACACTTTGACCAGATGAACTTAACAAATGACTCAGCTGCTTCTACACAAGCGAGTATTTAGTTACTTCGCTTTTGAACAATTCTGAAATTCCATCTTATTCACAAATCAATCAAAGTACCCCAGAAAATATTGATCACTCTGCGGTAATAAGGGAGGCGCACCATGTCCTTCGGAATAGTGAAACTTTTTGTCTTCCAAATAATTACAATAAAATTCCACGTTTTACTTCAGGTGCCAGAGCAGTTATTGAACATGAATTGAATGATGGTAGATGCGAAAGTTTCCAAGTACTGATGGATTAGCAAGAGTTTAAGAGACTTCATGCACAACGCATCATAAAACTGAACCTCAAGTTATGTTGAAAAGAGTTCAGATTGACTCCTATTCCTTTACAAACTCTCGTCTTTTTTAATCTGACGTCTTACGCTCTTCGGAAATTGTTTGATCGCGCAAATTCGTAGGAGTCAACAAATTTTAGTTGAGCGGATCTTAATTTCTTCAGGTTGAATAGCATAGATATTATTTTGAGAGCAGATATATTTATTTGGATCATGTCTGCTACCAGGATGAAAACAAGGTATTTTTGCTTCCTTAGTAGCCCATAATCGTCTTTCTGGACAGATATTATCAGGACCTACTCAACAGTGTGGAATGAGATCAGTCTGTACTGATGATCAAATTCGCTCCAAGGAGTTTTCTTTGCTAATTGTATTCGATTTCCCTCCATCCTCAGCGTCCAGAAATTCGATTTTCTGACTTTGATTGACACTTATTGATTTCGAGTCAATCTTCAACATGGCGTTTTTAGAATTATCCTGTCTTCTTTTTCACAAAGTTACTTAATTCAAAAAAGAGCCGTTCACTGCTTCTCCAGGTGCATATTATGCCCGTCAGCCTGTCATGTAAAATTGGCATCGGGACGCTGAGGCTGGTTTCATCGTGCGGTGTCACATATAATAAGATGACCCTTTCAAAATGGTCCTCCAGTCGAGATCAGTAACTTCTTGGGTAGAACTAGAATTCCCGTTTAATCTATCTATCCCGTTTGAAAAACAAACCTGAACTTCAAATGCAATACTCCGCACTTATGTCCGAATATAACCAGTTAAACCATATGGAATTCAATAACGATTCCACTGAAACGGGTTCTTCTCAAAATGTATACCTCTCCATCATCCTTTCATTCAAGATGGTAGTTGCACTACCCATTTTCATCTTGTCTTCGACGACTACAGTTCCACTTCAGATGGCTTCTCTCTAGACGGGCACTTTCATATGGGTTCAAAATTATTAGCAGTCCCAATGTCAACCCATCTGCGGTGGCGTATGCCAGAATTTTGTTTCTGTAGTTGACATTGAGAAGATCTTCGGGCAGATTAGAGTTGATTCATGTGACTGAGATTACCAGTGCATCTTATGAAATTGACCATAAGGTAAATTGGAAGCCTAGCGCTTGGCAGCCGTCACATGTGCAACAGCATGTACTCCGTACCTGGCCAAAATGGTTGTTGAACAAGTAGCTAGTGATAAAGGATCTGATTTTCCTGGAGCTGCTGCTGTATTTCAAAACAACCTAAAGCTTGATGATGTCCTCCTTGGCGGAGACACTGACGAGGAAGCTAGTAAGTTGCAAGTACAGCTTTCGCACCTGATGGAACTTGGAGATTTTTATCTTAGAAAATGGACTTAGAATAACGAACTGTTGCTGTCTAAATGTCCAAAAGGCGATCCCATAGGAGCTCTTGATCTTTTTTGCTGGCAAGGATATACAGCTCAAAGTTATAAGATAACATTGGGATGATCCCCTAGAATGTCTTTTACCTGTTTTAATTGCAGGAAAGCGAATGATACAAGAACTGTAAATTGGTTAACCAGACTGGGACGATTCTCCCCATGATGATCTAATAAACATGGAAAAACTTTTATAGCCAAACGATTAAACTCTAAGAGATTTGGAAGGGTAATCTACAAACTAGCTTACGGTACGAATTGCATGGATTTCCTGATGCGTCGGCGAGAGCTCCTCTGCCGTAGTGTATCTTTGCACCCTTAGGAAGAGTAGAAGAGTGGGAAAGGTCCTATTATGTATGCTATCAACATTACTTATTGCCTTCAATAGTGGAAGGATTGAACATGTGATAATTTTGTGGATCATAAAAGTTAATTCAATGCTGACGGGAAGATCGATGCAGGGATCAGCAGAGGCATAAATGAGCATTGAAAGATTATCGGCATTGTACGGGCTATTACAAGGTGTAGAAATGTCAAAAATAGAGCTGGAAAAGTGTGCTGTATGTAAGCAAGACGTGCGCATACCAAGAAGAGGAGTGAAGTGAACGCAGTTGACATGCGATTCCTGCAAAACTTGCCCGGTGTAAAGCTTATGGACAGAGTGAGTGATGGGTCGAAGGTCAAATAGCATGTTGTAGGAGGGAAATCGTTCAACAAGGCTAATATGATTTGGTCATGTTGAGAGAATCAATGAATGGAGATTAACGAGAAAAACTGTATTTAGGTAAGGTAAATGGTGGCGTACACAGAGGTAGACCAGAACATAAGTGGTTAGAATGTGTATATGAGAATCTAAAGAGAAAAGGAAAGTCACACTAAAACAAGAGCTTGCATGGAAAGATGTATGGATGCAGAGGAAGCAAAAGCTGCATGCATGGATTGAGATATGTAGAGAACGCAATGACTTCTAGATGAAACTAAAACTCATACTTCCTGGGGTTGGGCTTACCCTAAAAAGGATAAGACTGGTATAGTTCTGATATTAAATACTCACGAGCGCTTGAAAAATGGTTAACTGTTCACAATGACCAAAGACAAGAAAAGATAGGAAAGTAAGATTCGAAATTATTTATATTCATGGCATTTTAATATAAAAGATTATAACATATAAACGGAGGGGCCATACAAAAAATAAATTTCTCATCGGAAAATTGTAACTTTTTTTTATTTTTGTAACGGGTGGAACGGCTGAAAGTCGCTCCTCTTTGTCAAATTGTCTTTTTCATTTTTTATAGAAATGGGAAAATGAATATTTTTAACAGAGGAAGAAAAAACTGAATTACCTGACCAATGGTATTTATTAAGTTCGCATGAAACCCACAATAGTATCCAAAAAATATTCCAACATTCTCATATAAATGGGAAAATTTATGATAACAGAAGCATTAATGATAAAGAAGAAACAAATTGTTGAAGAATAGTTCTTTTCACGACTCTCAACGTTAAACTTACCTTTGTGTTTAATGAATTCAGGCAGCATAGTTTAGAAAAAAATCCTGTTGATTGAGCTCTCTAACGGCTCAGAAGGATGAGCGTAACATCTCTCCTTTCGAGCAGCGTGCGTAAACCTGACTGTTTAATGTTGGACCTGGCAGCCGAACAGTAATGTAGGGTATGATGTCCAATATTACATGCGGGGAACGAATGGTGGCGCATGCGCGGTTTCACGTCATTAGAAAGAGATGCAGATATACCATTATTTTCAGCGAGGAACATAGATAAATACAAAATGGTCGAACCTAGAGATATGTAAAGTGATAGCTCTATTTCTTTTATTTAAATAAATATATTCGGTTTGTCACTAGTTAAATGTCATATTCCTTTTTCATTGCCTTAATGCGCTTGATTCACCGACTTGGGAAAAAAATCATCCTCAATCCGTAACGCAGCAAAACACGCTATTCATTTTGCTCGTCTCTACCAAAAAAAGTCCAATACATGCCATCGAGGAGAGGTTGTCCCTCCTTGCAATATTATATACTATTTATTATGCCTTAACACTACTGCAGGACTGCAAACGGACTGGACCTGCTTGCAAGGGAAACAGTGGCGACGGGCCCTCGCTCGTAGGAGTTGAAGAGTGTGCAGAAGAGAAGATACTTTTACATTCCTATTTTAAACCCCTTCCCAGATAAGATTTAGTTCCTTAATTTTTTTGCTAGCTCTTGTTCCAACATAATTAATCTTAACTGTACGGTTTACATCTTTTTCCTCTGTCATAGCTGCAGTAGGAGATACAGTATAATGTAATGTTAGAAGTGAGCCGACCTGAGTTTTCACGCAAAATACAAAAAACCTCTTAGAAATACATTCGCGAAGTCGATCAAGGATGTCACATTTACAACACATGAAAACCTGCTTAATCTAGGTACAACAGCCAATTAGTGGCTTGTTCAGTCCAGGTTCGCGTTCTACTGACCTTGTCTACTGTGTTTTTGATGTCATCGACCACGTGCAAAAAATTTTCCAAATTCAACGCCCTACTTTCCTGTGGTAACGGTATTAGCTTTTCCTCCGCAGAATCTACGTGCTGGTCAGTATAAGGTAATGATGGATTTTCATTACAGCTCAATTCTCCTACTAGAGTGCCTGTTAAGCCTAATTTAAAGATAAGGTTTAATGCATTCAATGCACTCTTATGTTTACTGGCAATCTTGGTTGAACCCTGAATTTCATACTTATCAAGACCTGACTCGCACAATGCATCAATATCTAGAGCTTTATAGGAGATTAAAATGTATTCACTCATAAATGGTATAAAAGTAATGTTTTTAATTTAGAAGAGGGAATATTTGCACTCATCCTTGATGGTCTATACAATACTTCTTAGTATGATATCCTTGCATGTATGAATTTCTGACATCAAATATGTGGGTTACGTTTGTTTAGACATTTTGATTCGACCATTATGTTTGCATCTTCCTGAATTTTTTTATGGGTAGATACGTATGTCGTGTATGTATGTTTCCGGAATAGGAATATAGCATTCTGTTGGTGGTCCATCCTTTTTATTCTCGTAACAGTTTTTCCTCTCCCACCAGTTACTCCTCCCTCATTCGAGATGAGTTGGTCTGCATCAACAGGTTCTCAGGGACAGTCTTCAGAAGCACCATCTTTATCTGAGGTTGGCGATTATTCTCTTTCCGTGGACGTTTAGGATTCTTCTACGTCTGTTTTCTCCTTTTCATCAAATTCCGCTGGCATATGTTGTAGAGAGTCGTCTTTTTGAATGGATGACAGTCTTGTGGACAGTCTGCGGATTTATTTTCTTCCCCTTTTACTTATCCAATTATGTATTGATATTCTACTAAACGTGATCTCTATGGTATCAATCGCGAAGGGGTATCTTTGACGGTGTATAACGAAATTATTTTCCGATGATCCGTTCGGAAAGTGAACTTCTTTCCCAATAGGTATTTTCATAATCTTTTGCAAGCCCAAACTATTGCTGGAAATTCCTTTCCTGCTGTATCATAATCAATCTCAGCTTTGTTCAACGTTCTTGATATATTAAATCAAGTAAAACCGTTTTGGGATAGTACTGCTCCTAATTCATAACAAGATGCGTCTGTTTGTAGCCTGTAAATTTGAAAACCAGTGCTAAGCATAATAAATCTTTTATTTCATTTTGAGATTTTCGGCAACTTTTTATTCAGCCAAAAGGCGTTTCTTTCTGGGTTGGAATTTTGTATAAAGTATCCTAAAAATCCTGGAAAACTTCTAGCTTGGGTGACGTTTTGTGGGCATTTGTATGGAATCGCGCACTGCCTGCACTTCTTGCAGAGTTAGATTTGACGCTGTCCTTGGTTATAAGATCTCCCAAGTATTCGAGTGCTGGACGCAGATATTCGCACTAATCAGGCTTCAGTTTCAACCTAGTTGTTCCTAATCTGTCAAACAAGCTCATACAATTATTATACTTTTTCAACGTTGAGCCGGATACGGCAAGGTCGTCGAGATAAACAAAATAGTATTTTCCAACCAATACTCTCAGGGTTCTTGAGCTCAAAGGCTAATTTATTTAATCCAAACAATATTTCGGATGTCGAGAACGCCGTATATTTTTTTTATGATTCACTTCCTGAAATAGGGTAGAACCCTGAGCTTAGGTCGAAGGCAGGAAAAAATTTTGCATTCCCTAATTGGTGTAAAATTTCTTCGATGATAGACAATGGATACGCATCTTGCTCCTTGTCTTCGTTTATCTTTGGAAAACCGATGAAGATGCGCCATTCTTTTTTTTAAGATGCATCTTTTATTTTTGAGACCACCCTAATCGGATGATGAAAGGGTTAGTTTGTATGTTGTATGACACCTTTCTCTTTCGATTCATGCATTTTTGTTCTTATTTCTCCTATCAGACATTTGGAAGGACGATAAGATTTACCATTTACTATTATGCCAGTTGTCAAATCCATTTGATGTTCTACTAAATCGTTACACGGAAATGGGTCTCCTTTAAGCTTGAAGATGTCATTATATCCTACTATCACTATCCGTAAATGAAGACGTTCTTTTTCTTCTATAAGAACGAGTCTAGTTTTATTTTATAGATCTCAAATGTGATCTGTGTGATTTTCTCCTGGACTAGTGATACTGACTATACTTATTTCTTTTAGTTGTTATATTTTAGCATGCTTCAAACTGTTTGCTACTTCTGAGGGGGTCTTTTAAAATTATACAAGGGCACGACCAATTCTTGGTTCTGTATTTTATGAAACCGTCCATGGCAAAACGTTTCCTTACCTCAAATGGAGTTCTTTTGACGGGTACCCTACAATGTTTAATGACATAACTAGAGGCTCCGGGATCTACTAACCATCGGTAGGTACACTGAGAAAAAAGAATACTTGTTCCAAGTAAATTTTACTTGGCTCAAGTAAATGGAAGTCCTGAATGCGTGCAAACAAATATTTATTACAAGCAAATGAATACATGCACTTTGAATGAAAAATTGATTTATTTTAGCCGAAGAAATTTCAATTGGATCAAGTAAAGATTTTTTTATTCAAAAGGAAGAGCTATTTGTCGTCGGGTAATATTTCTTTGAATGAAAGAAATATTCATTTGGGATAAAAAT
>WSXT02039750.1:0-13381 GCA_011762715.2 Neuroterus valhalla
GCTCCGAACCTAAGCTAACAGTTACCCCACCCCTGGCACAGAGGAGTGTGGGTATAGAAAGAAGAAGAAGAAGAAGAAGTCTGCAGCTTCTGGAGCGATAACGTCGTCCGGTTCGGGTCGTCGTGAAAAAATGTGTTTTCGAACCTGAAAATTAATATTACGTCCCAACTTATTTCTTTTGGACTCCTGCACGTGCCTGTGTTTCCGTTCCTGCTCTAAGTAAATCCTTTAATGTGAATTTGCTTTTGATATTTCGGAAAAGGACAATTCTCTTGTATTTTTGTAGCTCTTCTTTTGTTTCTGTTGCCAATGAGTTTCCAATGGAGTTAGTTTGTGCACACAAGCGAAGTGGCAGAATTTCCTTGATTGGAGATTCTTAAATATTTCAAAGTTGCCTATACCTGTTTTAGTATTTTGTGACATGTTATGATTAATTTTTTTCTTGTGTTTGATTGTAGGCTTATTTGATGAGTTTTTCGCGTTTTGTTCGAGACCCATCTTTTATGCGTGTTTCAATTTCCTATTAATTTGACCTCCCGTGGAATTGTTTGAGACCTTGCCCCAATTACGATTTTCCCTATTCCTCTACTCTTTCATCTTTTTGATGTTGAGAATAAATTCCCTTAATTCAAATGTTATACTTTTGTATGAGATGCCAAATTGAATTTCGTTTTGTATCCCGTGTAGAAAGTCTTGAAAAACTAAGACAAAAGGTCCTGGACTAAGTTGAATAATTTTAAAGGTTTTGTTTAGTTGTTTTGTCCTAGTTGATTATATTCTTTTGTTTACTGTGCCGCCCATATTTCTTTACGAATTATATTGTTCTGTTGTTACCCAGGTAATGCGACATGTTGGTGTCCCCCATTTTTAGAAAATAAAATTTGAATTAAAGTTTAATATCTTCTACTTGAATAATTTGCTTTAAATAAGTTAATAAGTTGGTTTAGATGTTCTTATAAATTTTGTGGACAACCATTTCCCAGAAGGGGCTGAGCTAGACAGTTTTTTTTTGTTTTTTGGGTTCGAAACCAATTTTTCATTTAAATTCAGTACATTCTCAATAGAATAAATTGTTCTCTTATCCAGGAAGGATCTGGCGCCCTCAACCGAATAAATATGAAGATTTGTTTTGTTATATGAAATCGTTTTGAACCAAGGGTTATAGCGGTATAAATAAATATCGCTCTAATGTTCAGGTTTTATTAACCAAATTATTTTATTTTTTTTGTTTGAAGCTGACTCCAAGAGAGACCAAATTGCGTTTTCGAAAACTGACGTCAGTTTCCGGACACCCTCATGGTACCATGAGGATTCTCTTATGCTAATATTGAATAAGCATTTGGCAGAATGAAGTTGAGTTCATTTTGAGTAAGATATTGACACGTCATTAGGACACAGCATTCCTTCAATGAAGGACTTGAATAGGTTACCCTAGTTCTTTTTGGTTTCTATTATGGATAAATTTGGACCAAAAATGTTGCAATGTTAAACATCTGTCATATTTTTACTTACTTTGCAAGAGCTATCACAATCAACGGATTGAACTACAAGGGTTTTTCTTGTGCCTGATGAACTAATTTCCTGGCTGCAGATCTGGATCATATGAATTGATGGCGTCGATGTTTCCCATATTTATGACATGCTGCGACGTGACTCTTGTCACTTATTCTTAGTTTAAACAATATAAAAGCTATCAAAACCACAATGCTTTCCTATTCTAGTATACAGCAGTTTGAAAAGTAATAACACTCACTTTTGTGGTGAGGATTAGGAATTTTTGGAAAACAAGCTCATAAATTTTCAATACCTTCAAAAATTCGAATGTCAACAAATTTTCATGTGCTGAGGTAACATTCATATACCACGTTCAAATTTTAAGGTGGTGGGAGGGGAAATAGCATGATTTTTGCATCTTTCAATTCAAAATATGCATTTTAATCCTGAACTTTTTGGTTAGAAATCTAATTTTTGTGTTGATTATTAGGCTATTTCGAAAAATTTTGTTGCAACAGGAAGAAGGTTGCATTCAAAAAAAACTCAAGGAGGAATTTTAAATCAGGCTGAATATGAAATGTTGTTTTTTGTGCTTAAAAATGAAATTGTTTCATTCAAAAATTTATCTTCTACTTTAGGGAAATGATATTTTCTTCATGAAATCTCATTGTTTCCAGATGCATAATTATCTCTTCTGTACTGGAATTAAAAAAATTGGTTGAGACCGTAATTACATCGTACAAAGTTCAATCATTCGATTAAAAAATTCTATCCTTTTTGGTCAATTCATTTATTTGGGAAAAATTTCCTTTTCTCTTGAAATAATTTCCTTGAGCAAAAAATTGAGTGTTTTCGTTTGTAATCAATTTTCTATGGTAGGGAAGTCATATTTTTCGTTTGAAATTTCAAGTATTCGGTTGAAAATGCAATTGATTTTAGTCAAGTAAATATCTTCTTGCGTGGTCAGTTGGTCGTGGCGGCTAAGGCTGAAGTTCTTGGTGGTTCGGAACCTACCTTAAGCTGAAGGTCCCCCTTAGTTACTACTAAGGCAGTGCTAGGGTGCGTGAAGGAATGGTGGAGAGTGGGGCGGTCCAAAAAAATTTTTTTGAATTTTTATGCAAAACGCCCCGAAATTTGTTCGAATCCACACAAAAATAAATGCATTTTCTTTGTTTTGGAAAGAAAAACATTAAGAGGTGCCGCAAGCCCCGTGAAGTTTAACACGTGTTTCCCATAAGAAAAAAAAGTCGCTTTTGTAAATTTTATTCAGAAATCTCAATATTAGATGAATCGAGTTCGAAATTCACCATTTCTCTTTACAATTGGTTACAAAATGCGAATAAAATGTTAGTTTTCAAATATCAACCCCATAATTCTGTTTTACAGGGTCCCAAAAAACCCCTGTAAATGAAAAAATGAATTGTTCGAGTTTTTCGCGCTAATTATGATTTTTTTGCGGTTTTTGAACGCAGATTGTTCCAAATACATGGAATACTACATCATACTAATAATTAGATGTATATTCAAATTGTTTGAACAATTTATTATTGTTTTCAGCAACTTTCTCTTAGAAAAGGGTTAGAAAGTCAAGGTTTTCGCTAAATTTCTCCACTTATTTTCAACGTTCCAGTTAGAGCGAAATAATAATCAATTAAAGTTTACAAGAATAATGTTCAAACAATTTCTTATTTTCCATAACAATATTCTTTCAGAATAATGCTACGAAGTTGCGTTTTTTTCTGAAATTTACAATTTTTTGTCCACCTTTCATTTGGCGTGGGTAATTATTCTATTTAATTAAGCAAAAATAATTGTTTAAACAAATTGCGAATGTTTATAGCTATCTCCTTCCAGATTAATACTACATAGTTGCGGTTTTTTCCTGAAATTTAAAACTTTTTATCACTTTTCAATTAGAGTAGAGTGATAATTAATTCATGGTAAAAACAAATTAATAAAACAATTTATTATCATTGTTAATAATATTTTCTTTTCTTATTGATAGAAACTTGCGGTTTTTTCTGAAGTTTTAGACTTTTTGGCCTGTTTTCCACTTGTATTAAGTAAAATTTCGATTTAATTTAACAAAAATAAATGTTTAGGCAAATTATTATTGTTTATGGCTTCCTTCCTTCAGATTGGTGCGTAAAAATTGCGGTTTTTTCTAAACTCTGAAGCTTTTTGTCGACTTTTCACTTAGTGAGGTAATAATCAATGCGAGTTAACAAACATGCTTCTTTAAACAATTTATTATTGTTTATACCCATTTTCTCATAGATAAGTGCTAGAAAGTTGTGGTTTTTTCTGAAACGTTAAACTTTGCACTTTTTCATTTAAAATAAATTTTTTTTTAATATCGATCATTATATTTTTGATTAAAAATTTATATATTTAGTTCGAAAATTCGACTCTTTGGTTGGAAGTTGAACTACTTTGTTTCAAATTCAATTCTTCCGTTAGAGATCCATAATTTTAGTGGAAAATTCCTAATTCAAATATCACTGAATGAATTCAGCTTTTTTGTTTTATTAAATTTTCTTGAACATTGGGAAAAGAAGAAAAATAATTTACTTGAAACAATACAATACTATTTGGAATATTATTCTCTCTAATGTTTATTTATTATTTCTCTACAGCTAAAAAGGTAGAGCAAAGTTGAACATTTCAGAAGAAACCACAACTTTCTAGCACTTATCTCAGAGAAAACGGTCATGAAGAATATTAAATTGTTCAAATAACCATGTTTGTTAACTCGCAACAATTATTACCACACTGAGTGAGAAGTTGATAGAAAGCTTAATAGTTCAGAAAAAAACCACAACTGTTCAGCACTAGTATAAGAGAAGATAGGTATTAACAATAATAATTTGTTGACACAGTTATTTTTGTTGAATTAAATTAAATATTAACTCACTTCAAGTGAAATTTGGGCAAAAATTTAAAAATTCCAGAAGAAACTGCGAATCTCTATCATCAAGCAATGAAAACATTATTAGCAATGATAAGAAATTGTTTAAGTAATTTGTTTTCTAACATGAATCAATTATTACTTTACTCTAATTGAAAGGTGATGAAAAGTTCAAAATTTCGGGAAAAAACCGCAACTCTGTAGTGATAATCTGCAAGAAGATAGCTACAAACATTCAAAATTTGTTTAAAAAATTGTTTTTGCTAAATTAAATTGAGTAATTACCTACTTAAAGTAAAAAGTGGACAAAAAGTTGAAAATTTTAGAGAAAGCCACAACTTTGTAGCATTATTCTAAAAGACATAAAAAATTCCACTTTTCACGGATATCATATTTGCTATAAAAACATATGCCCCACAGCCCAATTTCCTTAATCCTTCGAGCCCAGCAACCTTCTATACAATAACCCCAGACCCCGACAAACCAATTTCCTTAATCCTACGACCCCAGAAACCTTCTATAGAATAACACCAGAACCCCACAAGCCGGTCTCATGATTCCTCGACACCAGTAACCTGCCATGCAATAACCTCAGATTCCGACAAACCAATTTCCTTAACCTTCGAGCCCAGTAACCTTCTATACAATAAACCCAGACCCCGACAAGCCAGTTTCCTTAATCCTCGAGACCAGTAACCTGCTATGCAATAACCCTAGATCCCGACAAACCAATTTCCTTAAGCTTCGGGCCCAGTCACCTTCTATAGAATAACCCCAGATCCCCACAAGCCGGTTTCATTAATCCTCGAGACCAGATACGTGCCATGCAATAACCCTAGATCCCGACAAACCAATTTCCTTAACTTTCGAGCCCAGTAACCTTTTATACAATAACCCCAGACCCCCACAACCCAAATTCCTTAATCCCCGAGACCAGGAACCAGCGAGACTATAACGCTCGTTTCCCAAAGCCCATTTTCTTCAATACTTCGAGCCCAGCAACCTTCTCTACAATAACCCCAGACCCCCACAACCCGGTTTTCTTAATCCTCGAGACCAGTAACCTGCTATGCAATATCCCCAGATCCCGACAAACCAATTTTCATAACCTTCGAGCCCAGTAACCTCCTATACAATAACCCCAGACCCCCATAAGGCGGTTTCTTAATCCTCGAGACCAGAAACCTGCTATACAATAACCCCAGATCCCGACAAACCATTTTCCCTAACCTTCGAGCCCAGTAACCTTCTATACAATATTCCCAGACCCCCACAACCCAATTTCCTTAATCCCCGAGACCAGTAACCAGCGAGTCTATAACTCTAGTTTCCCACAGCCCAATTTCCTTAATCCTTTGAGCCCAGCAACCTTCCATACAATAAACCCAGACCCCCACAACCCGGTTTCCTTAATCCTCGAGACCAGTAACCTGATATGCAATAACCCCAGATCCCGACAAACCAATTTCCTTAACCTTTGAGCCCAGTAACCTCCTATACAATAACCCTAGACCCCCACAAGCCGGTTTCACTAATCCTCGAGACCAGTAACCTGCTATGCAAAAACACCAGAAGCCGACAAACCAATTTCCTTAACCTTCGAACTCAGTAACCTTCTACACAATAACCCTAGACCCCCACAAGCCGGTTTCCTTAATCCTCGAGACCAGTAACCTGCTATGCAATAACCCCAGACCCCGACAAACCAATTTCCTTAACCTTTGAGCCAAGTTATCTTCTATACAATAACCCCAGACCCCCACAAGCCGGTTTCCTCAAACCTCGAGACCAGTAACCTGCTATGCAATAACCCCAGATCCCGACAAACTAATTCCCTTAACCTTCGAGCCCAGTAACCTTCTATACAATAACCCCAGACCCCCACAAGCCGGTTCCCTTAATCCTCGAGACCAGTAACCTGCCATACAATAACCCCAGATCCCGACAAACCAATTTCCTTAATCCCCGAGACCAGTAACCAGCGAGTCTATAACTCTAGTTTCCCACAGCCCAATTTCCTTAATCCTTTGAGCCCAGCAACCTTCCATACAATAAACCCAGACCCCCACAACCCGGTTTCCTTAATCCTCGAGACCAGTAACCTGATATGCAATAACCCCAGATCCCGACAAACCAATTTCCTTAACCTTTGAGCCCAGTAACCTCCTATACAATAACCCTAGACCCCCACAAGCCGGTTTCACTAATCCTCGAGACCAGTAACCTGCTATGCAAAAACACCAGAAGCCGACAAACCAATTTCCTTAACCTTCGAACTCAGTAACCTTCTACACAATAACCCTAGACCCCCACAAGCCGGTTTCCTTAATCCTCGAGACCAGTAACCTGCTATGCAATAACCCCAGACCCCGACAAACCAATTTCCTTAACCTTTGAGCCAAGTTATCTTCTATACAATAACCCCAGACCCCCACAAGCCGGTTTCCTCAATCCTCGAGACCAGTAACCTGCTATGCAATTTCCTTAACCTTCGAGCCTTGTAACCTTCTATACAATAACCCCAGACCCCCACAAGCCGGTTCCCTTAATCCTCGAGACCAGTAACCTGCTATACAATAACCCCAGACCCCGACAAGCTAGTTTCCTTAATCCTCGAGACCAGTTACCTGCTATGCAATAACCCTAGATCCCGACAAACCGATTTCCCTAACCTTCGAGCCCAGTAACCTTCTATACAATAACCGCAGACCCCCACAACCCAATTTCCTTAATCCCCGAGAACAGTACCTAGCGAGTCTGTAACCCTAGTCCCCACATCCCAATTTCCTCAACCCTCGATCCCAGTAACCTGCTATGCAATAACCCTAGACCCCCACAACCCAATTTTCCTAATCATCGAGCCCAGTAACCTGCGAGTCTATGACTCTAGACCCTCACAAGCCGATTTTCTGAACCCTGAGACCCAGTAACCTGCTATGCAATAACCCCAGATCCCGACAAACCGATTTCCTTAACCTTCGAGCATAGTAACCTTTTATAAAATAACCACAGACCCCCACAACCTGGTTTCCTCAATCCTCGAGACCAGTTCCCTGCTATTCAATAACCCCAGACCCCTACAACCCAATTTTCTCAATCCTCGAGCACAGTTACCTGCTCTTTAATAACCCCAGACCCCCACAACCCAATTTCCTTAATCCCCGAGACCAGTAACCTGCGAGTCTATAACCCTAGTCCCCACATCCTAATTTCCTCAACCCTCGAGCCCATTAACCTGCTATGCAATAACCCTAGACCCCCACAGCCCATTTCCCTAATCTTCGAGACCAGTAACCTGCTTTTCAATAACCCCAGACCCCCACAACCCAATTTCCTTAATCCCCGAGACCAGCAACCTGCGAGTCTATAACCCTAGTCCCCTTATCCCAATTTCCTCAACCCTCGAGTCCATCAACCTGCTATGCAATAAACCTAGACCCCCACAAACCCATTTCCCTAATCCTCGAGACCAGTAACCTGCGAGTCTATGACTCTAGACCTCACAACCCGATTTCCCTAACCCTTAAGCCCAGTAACCCGCTATGTAATAACCCTAGATGCCGACGAACCAATTTCTTTAACCTTCGAGCCAGTAACCTTCTATACAATAACCCAAGACCCCCACAACCCACTTTCCTTAATCCTTGATACCAGTAACCTTCTCTTCAATAACCCCAGACCCCCACAACCCAATTTCCTTAATTCCCGAGACCAGTTACCTGCGAGTCTATAACCCAATTCCCCACAGCCCAATATCCTTAACCCTCGAGCACAGTAACCTGCTCTTCAATAACCCTAGACCTTCACAACCCAATTTCTCAATCCTCGAGACCAGTTACCTGCGAGTCTATGACTCTAGACCCTCAGAACCCGATTTACTTTACCCTTAGGCCCAGTAACCTGCTCTTCAATAACCCCAGATCCCGACAAACCAATTTCCTTAACCTTCGAGCCTAGTAACCTTCTATAAAATAACCACAGACCCCCACAACCTGGTTTCCTTAAATCTTCGAGACCAGTAACCTTCTATACAAAATACCCCAAGAACCCCACAACCCAGTTTCCCTAATCCATGAGACCAGTAACCTGCTCTTTAATAACCCCAGACCCCCACAACTCGATTCCCTTAATTCCCGAACCCAGTAACCTGCGAGTCGATGACTCTAGACCCTCACAACCCGATTTCCTGAAACCTTAGGCCCAGTAACCTGCTATGCAATAACCCCAGATCCCGACAAACCGATTTCCTTAACCTTCGAGCCTAGTAACCTTTTATAAAATAACCACAGACCCTCACAACCCGGTTTCCTCAATTCTCGAGACCAGTTCCCTCCTATTCAATAACCCCAGACCCCCACAACCCAATTTCCTTAATCCCCGAGACCAGTCACCTGCGAGTCTATAACCCTAGTCCCCACATCCCAATTTACTCAACCCTCGAGCCCATCAACCTGCTATGCAATAACCCTAGACCCCCACAAACCCATTTCCCTAATCCTCGAGACCAGTAACCTGCGAGTCTATGACTCTAGACCCCACAACCCGATTTCCTGAACCCTTAGGCCCAGTAACCTGCTATGCAATAACCCCAGATCCCGACAAACCGATTTCCCTAACCTTCGAGCCTAGTAACCTTTTATAAAATAACCACAGACCCCCACAATCCAGTTTCCTTAATCCTTGAGACCAGTAACCTGCTCTTCAATAACCCCAGACCCCCACAACCCAATTTCCTTAGTTTCCGAGACCAGTTACCTCCGAGTCTATAACCCTATTCCCCACAGCCCAATATCCTTAACCCTCGAGCACAGTAACCTGCTCTCCAATAACCCTAGATCCCCAAAACCCACTTTCCCTAATAACCGAGACCAGTAACCTGCGATTTTATAACCCTAATCCTCACAGCCCCATTTCCTTAACCCTCGAGCCCAGTAACCTGCTATGCAATAACCCTAGACCTCCACAACCAAATTTCTCTAATCCTCGAGAGCAGTTACCTGCGAGTCTATGACTCTAGACCCTCACAACCCGATTTCCTTAACCCTTAGGCCCAGTAACCTGCTATGCAATAACCCCAGATCCCGACAAACCAATTTCCTTAACCTTCGAGCCTTGTAACCTTCTATAAAATAACCACAGACCCCCATAACCCGGTTTCCTTAATCCTCGAGACCAGTAACCTGCTCTCCAATAACCCCAGACTCTTACAAACCGATTTCCCCACATCCCGAGACCAGTAACCTGCGAGTCTATAACCCTGGTCCCCACAGCCCAATTCACTTAACCCCCGAGCCCAGTAACCTGCTATGCAATAACCCCAGACCCCCACAACCCAATTTCCTTAATCCCCGAGACCAGTAACCTGCGAGCCTATAACCCTAGTCCCCACAGCCCGATTCCCTTAACCCTCGAGCCCAGTAACCTGCTATGCAATAACCCTAGACCCTCACAACCCAATTTCCCTAATCCTCGAGACTAGTACCCTGCGAGTCAATGAATCTAGACCCTCACAACCCGATTTCCTCAACCCTTAAGCCTAGTAACCTGCTATGCAATAACCCTAGATCCCGACAATTCAGTTTCCTTAACCTTCGAGTCTAGTTACCTTCTATACAATAACCCCTGACCCCCACAACCCGGTTTCCTTAATCCTCGAGACCAGTAACATGCTTTTCAATAACCCCAGAACCCCCTAACCCAATTTCCTGAACCCTCGAGACCAGTAATCTGCGAGTCTGTAACCCTAGACCTCTACAACCCAATTTCCTGAGCCCTGGAGCATAGTAACCTGCTAAGAAATAACCCCAGACTCCCACAACCCAATTCCCTTAACCCTCGAGCCCAGTAACCTGCGAGTCTATATTCATATGCTCAAAGAATCAGTGCTTGACGATGGGGAAAATTCGGATATGGTCGTCGAGGGCTATAGACTTGCAGGTTACTGGGCTCGAGGATTAAGGAAATCGGGTTGTGGAGATCTAGGGTTATAGATTCGCAGGGTACTGGTCTTGAAGGTAAAGGAAATTGTGTTGTGGGGGTCTGAGGTTATTGCATTGTAGGTTACTGGGCTCGGGGATTAGGAAAATTGGGTTTTGGGAGTCTGAGGATATTGCATAGCAGGTAACTGTGCTTGAAGATTAAGGAAATTGGGCGGTGGGGTCTGGGGTAATAGACTCGTAGGTTACAGGGCTCAGTGATTAAGCAAATTGGGTTGTCGGAGTCCGGGATTATTGCATAGCAGGTTACTGGGCTCAAGGGGTAAGAAAATCAAGTTGTGGGAGTCTGGGGTTATAGACTCGCAGGTACCAGGGCTCGAGTGTATTTGAAGTCGGGTTGTGGAGGTCTGGGGGTATATCAACGTACAAAAAGCTGTAATAAACGTGGTTTTGCTACTTTCAGTTCCAGGGCAAATGTTTTTGTAGCAAAAATGATATCCGTGAAAATTGAAATTCTTCATATTTGAATTTTCAACATTTTGGCCCAAAAAAATCGTATCGAAAAGTTAGAGTGTGCATTTTGAAGGTGGAGATAAGTTCTATACGATGCCATTGTGAGTTTCTGGAAAAAAATTCTTTCGCGATGTTACGGGGCTCCGAATACATCAAAATAACGTGTTTTTATCCCTTTTAGGTTAGAATATCTCGAAAACTGAGGGTGCTGGAGAATTGTTCTGAGAATTGTTGGCATGTGTTATTTTTGTTCACTTAAATCGATTATGACCTCGCTTTAACTGAAACGTTGAAAATAATTAGAAAAATTCAGGAAAAACCTTGAGTTTTTAAACCATTCCTAATAGAAAGTTGCTAAAAACAATAATATATTGCTCAAACCATTTAAATAAACATCTAATTATCAGTATAAAGTAGTATTTTATGTACTTGAAACAATCTGCGTTAAAAAACTGTAAAAAAATCATAATTAGCGCAAAAACTCGAAAAACCCATTTTTTCCTTAATGGGGGTTTTCGGGACCCTATAAAACAGTCTTATGGGGGTGATATTTGAAAAATATTATTTCATTCGCATTCTGTAACCAATTTTGAAGAGGAATGGCGAATTTCGAACTCGATTCATCTTAGATTGAGATTTCTGAATAAAATTTACAAAAACGTCTTTTTTCTTATGGAAAATACGTGGTAAACTTCACGGGGCTTGCAGCACCTCTAAATATTTTTTTTGTTTTCAAAACAAAAAAATGCATTTTTTTGTGGATTCGAGGAAATTTCCGGGCGTTTTGCATAAAAATTCGAAATAAATTTTTTGTAATGCATTTTTGGACCACCTTAATGGAGAGGTTCGAGGAAAATGTAAACCCTCAGGGGACACATTGAATCAATCAGCCACTAAGAATATATATCTGCTTTATTTGTAAATTGAAGAATTTCGTTGAAAATGTAATAATTCTTGAAAATATTATTGCTTTCTCAAGGATTGAATTATTTTAAAGGACACTTCTTTCCAATAATTGATTCCACTGTTTCGTTGAAAATTTACTTTTTATGGTAAGAAAGTCGTATTGTCTGTTTGAAAGTATAACCACTCTGCGGAATTGATTTTTTCTGATAAAAAAATAATCTGTATTTCTTTACATTGGTCATTATCTGTAATGAAATTTAACCATTCCGATGAGAATAGAAAGATTGTCTTTCTTGTTGTAGAATTCATATTTTTTTTAGAAAATTAACTTCTTTGTTGAAAATTGGATTTAAAAAAAATCGTCTTTTGAGCTTCAAAATCTTATCATTGAGTAAACAAATCAGATATTTTGATGGCAATGTCATAATTATGTTTGAAATTAACCTTTTTGGAGAGAAATTTGTCTCTAATGATTTTGTTTTGGTGCACGAAAAAAAAAGTCCTGGAAATTTTCTTAACCGAGTCTGTGACTTTAGGATAGGTCTGAAAGTGCTTGAAATTTTGAAAATATCGTATTTGGAAAATTAGGAAAATATTGCTTGAAGAAATACAAGAATTCTTAGATTGTGTCGAGCACGAGTCAAGGAAGCACTTCTAGACTACATCAAGAAAACATCTGAAGATAAATTTGTAACCCGTCGAATACTCCAACATTAAAGTCTCGAAGACCGTCAATGAAGGGTTCATAAACTGTCAAGACAGCCATTCATGGTAAAAAAAAAATTCTATTTTACATTCATAATATCATTATCTTATTTATTGCAACGCAATAACACAGGCTGTCACTGCTAATACTAATCGCACACTTTTTACGCTTTGAAAAATCGAAATGCACGCTGCGGGGATTCGAATGACCTATCTTCTCTAGACGCTAAACTAACGCAACTTATTCCTAACCGCTCTAACCCCTCGGCTAATCAATCTCGCTTGGAACACGGTAAAAGAACTTGGCAATGTGTTACGGCTGGAAAATGTTTCTGAAAAAGTAACGCGTTTCATTTCGAAGTATTTTCAAATTGAAAAGTTGTATTTCAAAATACGTAATTTATTCAAGAATTTTATATTTATAATCTTCAACTGTTTTTATTTTGCACTATTATGAATTCCAAATCACAAATTTCGCATATGGGACATTCTTTTATAAATCGTACAGATTTGGACGAAAATTGACCGACCCATTTTTGATTGAGCTAATACTTTCTTTACGGATTCTTTTACGGATTCATTGTTATTTTTCCATTTGAAAGGTAAAAGGACAAGCTTTAATAACAAAATCAATCAAAAATATTTTCAACAAACTGGAATTGTTATAAAAAATTAAAATTTGAAAATTCATTTTCAACTAGTTTGACCCCCATGAACTAGGTTCTCATTATTTTTATCGTATTCTGCGTAAAATTTCCGATCGCAAACGATTCATTTCAAAATAGTGAAATCATTATTACTATCGGAAAAAAATTAATGTATAGCGGTATCGAGCGCGGTACCTCACACCGGCGCGCGTATCACATTGCACGGCCGATTTTTTTCTTTGATATCGTTTTTCTCTTAAATATGAATGATT
>WSXT02039761.1:0-13381 GCA_011762715.2 Neuroterus valhalla
TTACCACGTTCAGCGTGGGTCCCAATTGTTTCACATTGCTCAGCGCAGTAAAATTCAGGAAATTTTTTTCAGTGTAGTAGCCACGGTCTTAGAATAGCCATGTGAGCAAAATTTCAAAATCGATTACAAAAACAATGTATACTGAGAAAAATATGCACAATTCCAACAAGAATATTTTGCAGTATCAACCAAACACGTTTCATAGCGTACATCAATTAGGAAATTGACAATGATTTCAATGTTGTAGTTCATTGCAAGTGCAAATCATAGAAATGTTGGTTCTCATAACACGTGAATAATGCACATACAAGATACTTTTTTTCAACACATGGATAGAAATGACACACTGAAAAAAAAGTTTTTTTCCACCAAGAATACAAAATATTTTTATCCGCGTTTTTTAATATCCCGTATAAGTCTCTGAATATTAAAAACCTGATATTTTTCTCCTGAAAGACCGATTTTTTTTTCCATAGCTAAAGCCAAATGTGTCGTTACCATAGCAACCGCAACGGTGGCGCCACAAATTGTCTGATTATTTCCCTCCGATTTCCATAGTGCTGGCGACTGGCGTGTATGTTGACACCGTTGACACCATCGAAAAGTCTTCCAAATAATTAATTTAAAAAGTATGCGGTTTTATAATAGTTGTTGATTGTAGTTACATGGATCCTTGGGTACGTGAAAAGTTACTCGAATAATAAAAAAAGGTCGGTAATAATATAAAATATTTATCACTTGAATCTGTGTGAACCAAGTGAGGTTAAGTCAGCCATATTTTTGTTTTGGTATTTTGCTGTGAAGGAACCCGAGTTCTTTTAAATCAGCCTACTTATTGGTGAGGGAAAATACTTATTGGTGAGGGAAAAAACTTGGTTTTTCTTAATAATCAAAACACTAGTTTCTCTAGAGGAAGGAAGAATTTCCGAGGTGGAAAAAAACTTTTTTCTTCAGTGCATTGTCTGCTGAACGATTAGCGTGCGGGAATTGAGGATTCTCACACACTTTACACTCGTGGAATAGTCAACTTTCATCATCATCATCGAAGAAAGGCAACACAGAAGCTTTTTTCTCTAGTTATGCACAAGGAAGGATCACTTTCCTGACCTACTTCTATACCAGTCACAAAGTGCATTCACCTGCTACGATAAGGCAATTGCTTGTAAATCTAAAGTAAATGTTGTCATTTACATTTACAGTGATGTTCCATCAGTTATCTCATATTCAGTTAACAACAAAGGTCGAGGAAGTCCTACAACTGACTTTTATACTCATCAGTTTATCCTAGAATGTTATGCTTTCAGGAAAACATTTCTACTTTGTGCACATTTTACCCTTATAATAATTTTATGAAAGAACCTTCAAAATCTGTTCTTGGAATAGGTATCCATAAGTTATAAATAATCTCATCTTGAATATTATGATATACTTCAGACAAAACTGATACTGAAAATTAATTCGAAAGTTAAGAACAAAGTTTATATTAGATTCATAAATTTTTAGGGTGAAACAGAATTTGGAATATAATAAGAAGTTCAAAACTCCAGAAGGTGAAAAAGCATGAAAAAAGAATATGAATTATTTCAGACGGTAATCACGCTTTTCCGCAACTACGTTTTAGCCATTTACGAACTCTAAATGCATACTTTTTTTGGTTCATTATGATTTTTCTCTGGTTCTTGGATTATTATATATTATCCACATATTCCTATCAAAAGAATGTCATTTATACACATTTATTAAATTTAAAAAAATCGAACTCTTCTCTAAACACCGAGACCTCATACTTTATGAACATTCATAAACGTTGCGAACTTAAGTGACATAATAATTCTGGACAAACAGGATTCAACTGAAAATTCGGAATGTAAAATATATTCATATATGTGACGCCAAAATATATTTAGACTTAGGTAAAAATAGGTATTACTCAAAAGTGGACGATTTCCATACAACTTCGAAACAGAAAATTGATTTATGGTTGTCATAAAATATCCGTGACAAAATAGATATGTAAGAAATGAATTTTGCTCTCCAAACAAGCATAACTAATTTTTGGGTAAATGTAGCGCAAGAACTTCTGATGAGAAAAATTTCTTCCAGTGATTTCACATCTACATGCGAGTTGACTATGAAGGACAATCGGACATATTATATGTACTGAATGAGCTAACTCAACTTTAGATAAGGCCGTGCTCAATTCTGATAAACTCAAAACGCACTTCTTTACGGTAAATAACGAGGTAATACCTACTTTTTTTGTGGAAAAAAATGAAGTATTTTCTCGGAATAAATAATTTACACAGGAGAGAAAAAGAGTAAAAAGTGATCCAGGAATAAATCCCATTGTAATCTAGCGGCATGCAAAGAAATAAAGATAGGCAAAGAAAAAATGAAAAATTATCGATCTTTCACATTTCCCTTGCCGATTTATATTTTTGTGTGCATGCTAAGATTACCTCAGAATTTTTACCCTTTGTTCTTTCTGTGAGAGGAAGGAAGCATTAAGAGGTATGCTCTTGATGTTTTGCATATAATTCCATAATTTTTTACAATACGATAACAGAAACATGGGAGGAGATATATAATCTTTCTGCTTACTAATTTTTGTTTTATAATATCAAGTTTATAATTTCAGACGCATGCAACGCGGTTCTTATTTTATTTGTAGACAACGCATTGCAATTTTTTTTTGTCGACGAGACTTTCTGCTGAATCAGATAAAGTGAAGACTAAATTTTATTTCACGCAGATAAGAATCCATCCAGGGCATAAATTAAAAAAAATATCTGATAATAAAATAACAATATCTTTATTTAAAAAATCTACCACGCTGTCTTTGAACATCAAAATGATTCACACTAATTTTGATCGTACTTGAATAAGAGGAAGTTTCCATAACTCATGCAAACCTGAATCAAAATGAAAAACCAAACGGAATTAATTAAATTAGCATAGTGAGTTTATAAAAAGATTACAGACGTTTAATGACGAATCAGGACTCTTCTGCAATATAAATAGACTAGAAAAAGAATATGTGACACGGCTGAACTTTGTTCGATGAGCCACCGTCTCATTGCATAGCCAGAGAATTAACTTCTTGTAGAGCTCCTGCTAGAAAATTACTTTTTGTTGAAACATAACTTTCATTTATTCTAAATACGAATTGAATAACCCTCAATAAATTCTTATTCGACGCTGACAAAATCTATTTATATCAAATCAGATTCTTCTCCGAAATTCTGTTGTAGAAAGAAAATTGGAATGTTAGAATATTCAGTGTTCCCATAAAAATTATATTCAATTGCAAGAAAAAAATTGACTTATGAATCAAAGTTAAGAGCATATAGTTTAATGGATTAATTAAAGAAATTAGGTGAACGATAAACGACACTGAAAATATCATGTTTTCTCGTAAGTTTCAAGGCGAAATGAACCGAGACAACTAGTCAAAAAACGACCTCGTGCTATTCACGCGTCGATGCGAATCGTGTGAACGTCATTTTGCACGTAAACTCATTATATTGTATAAATGATGTATGCGAAGAGGCATGGGCCTGCACTCAAGGCACGTACTTAACGCTAAACAAAATTGAATATGTGGATTCTGCATTATTCTTCTTATAACTTTTTAGAATAATATTGACAGAATGATGAAAAGATATGCATGTATGGTAAAATTATTCAATGTTATGTGTGCATAAAGTTTCTCTATGAAAAGGGTCATAGTGATGCAAGGTTTTACACACAATAAAAAGTGTACACCTTTTTATGCCGCGAGTGACTCGCGTTTCACGTGGCCGCGATAATGTTAATGTCCCGCTCTATATAAATACTCATCTCGCGTTAAATAACTGGATGCAATTTATTACAACATTGGGACGGATCTCGCACTTTTCACACCTCAAAAGGGGGTCAAGAGCGTCCGTTTCAAAAAAGAGGTATATAATGAATATTATATCCCGCTTTTTGAGCAAGAGCGGGGGAACTGTTTTCTAAACATTTTGATAAGAAAAACACACGGTGTAGATATATATCGCTTTCCTCTCTATCTCTCTTTGACACCGCGTCAAGAAAACGCACACCTTTGAGTCCCCTTTGTATACGTGAAAATGTGGAATTCATCCCTCTGTGTAAAAAATACGGTACCCCCTAGGGAGAGATACTTTTTTGCCTCCATAAGTTTGCAGCACGAGCCGTATTATCAACGCCCTGTTTAATATCAAACCAATCACTCAGTTGTCCATTTACCCTCACACTTGCTTTGTTAACATTATATTTTGCTTGTATTGCTCGTATTGCTACATATCTGATTCGCACATGATCTTCCTGGCATAAATCCACATTAAACTTCCCAGATCCTTTCCTTTGTTACTCCCATGACTTATAAGTATTTTGGTAAATATTTTTCCCACAGTACTTAGAAGGCTAATCGCTCTATAGTTATGACAGTCGCCTGGATTACCGTTTCCCTTGTAGATCAGGACAATAATCACCTTTCTCCAATCATTCGGAACTTTGCTGTTCACAGCACATGACCAAGTACTCTGTCAGTACCATCGCGTTGCACAGCAACCCAACCGTTCATGTCTCCGAGTAATATTATTCTTTCGCCGGAATCACATGTTTCTATTATATCATTCAATGAGTCCCAGAAGGCGTCTTTTGCCTCTTTACTGTCACCATCAAAAGGAGCATAGCATGCTACAATAAACAGCCTTCTAATACCTACTTTCATTTCCACCCATAATAAACTAGAAGATATACACTCATATATTTTGACATGCTGTTTTACACCTTCATTCATAATTAGACCAATTCCTTGGCTATCATGTGATTCCTTGTCTACTCCTTACCAGAGTTCGAGACCATTCCCCACCTTATTAATCTCACATCCCTTTTTCTTTGTTACCAGTTGGCACAAAATATCTAGCTTCCTTACGCGCACAGTATCCCGCAAGTCCCTTCCCTTTAGATCATTGACACCTTAGGCATTCCAAACAGCCAGTCTCCATCCATCACCTGGAACTTCCGGGGTTACGCGGTCGGTTAATGAAAGTGGCAGTCCTGTCATCTGAAGCTTGACTATAATTTTTATTATTCATTGTGTGAATTATCCAGACAAGCACTAAGTTCAAGCGAGAAAATGTACCGTAAATAAAGTCATGTCCAAACAAAGAGCTAATTCGTCATATGGTGGTGTATAAATCCATAACGTTAGTCTCACCTTCTGAAAATAACTTTTTCGTCCGATTGCATTGAAAACGCGTCTTTTCGGTCGTGTTTGCCGGGCGCAAAGTGACTCTTTTCGCCCTAGGGCGCGAAGTAATTGTCCGCCTCACGAACGAAAGGGTGGTGGTTAAAGCGGTCAAAGTGGTTATGGTGGTCAAAGCGGACAAGGGGATGGTGGTCAAAGCGTTCAAAGTGGTCAAAGTGTTCAAAGCGGTCAAGGTCGTCAAGATGGTCAAAGCGGTCAAGGTGGTGAAGTGTTCAAGGCGGTCAAGGTCGTCAAGGTGGTCAAAGCAGTCACTAAAATCTGAATGAAATATTTATCAAAATCCGGTTCCATTCTTCGGAAATAAGCTAGAAAAACCGTTGTGATATTTTTTTTTTTTGAAATGGAATTTTCATCATTCTATTTAGTTGAAGCTTGAGCAGCTGAAAATGCGGCAGCACTGCAGCACTCTTAAAGTCACTTTGAACCGAAGTGCATAAAATTTTGAAGGTAACTTCAAATTCATAGACCAAAAAGTCTTTTTCCCAAAAATATAATTTTCAAATAACAATGAGATAAAAAACTTCTCCCTGTCAAGTTTCCTTTGCTGTTTATTCGTTTTCTTTGGATTCAATTATTTGATCAAGTGCAGTGGCATTCAAAATTAATCTAATAAAAAATGTTCTGCTCTCTTAGTTTGAACCAGTGGAATTTCACTGGTTTTCAGTGAAATTTCACTGATTCGAATAGCTAGAAGTCGGTCACTGAGAATCAGTAAAAATTCACTGATTCGGTCAGTGGAACGTATTTCACTAGTTCGACCAATAAAAAAAGACCTCACTGATTTGACCAGTGGGTTATTCACTGAATTGGACCAGTAACTTGATAATTGCTCATCCCCAACAAAAATAATAAGTTTTAGAGTAAAAAAACGATTCCCTAATTGTTGAAATTTGATTAAAATATAAATAAATTTTGGATTCAATCCACTGAATGAACCAGTAGATATCACTAGAAAAACCAGTGGTTTTGCTGACACTAATTCAATTTAGTGAAAGCTTTTACAAAACCTTTTACTAACATTCACTGATCCCCCAGTGAAAATGGAAAAAGTCACTGATTTACCAGTGAAAACTAGGGCTACTGATTGAAATAGTGAACATTTCACTGGTTCAAACTAAGAGAGTGTGTTATGCATATCCAACAATTTTCAACAAAGAGGGTATGTGAAAAGTAACTTTAATCTTGTAAAAAACTATATTTGGATGAAACTATATTGAAAGTGCATAACAAAAATCAATAGATTTGTTTATCATTTGCAGATTTTTTCATTCTCAGGGTTTCAAGTACCGTGGAATGGGGTTCAGCCGCTAGTTCCTTCGGGTTTTTGCAATAAAGTTAGAAATAGGAACTTAAGGATGTACACTACGTACAGTCGATCTAAAAACTCGGTAATCTTTATTATGAAATAAAAAATTCACTAAAATATTTCTATTAATAATTGCTGTGTATTTTGAAGGATGCTTTTAAGTGTGTTCCAGAAAAAAAATTAAGGTGTCAATTGTTTATTTATCAGAAGTTATTAGGAGTTTTAGTTTCTGCTTTTTTGTTAGGGAAAAGTTACAATTCCAATCTGATCCTAATGATTAAGGCCTCATTTATATTCTCAGAAGGATTCTCGACAATTCTATTTGGGTAGTGTTGATTGAAATTCGAGCTATCATTCTTTATAACAATTACATTAATTATGATTTCTAAATTAATTTTTTCAATAAAACCTACCCAAATAGAATTGTGGAGAAATCTTCAAAGAATTGAATGAGGTCTTCATCATAAGGATTAAATAAGAAACGTAACTTTTCCCTAACAAGAAAGCCACAACTAAAACATTTTAAACCTGATATATTTTTTTCTGAAGCACACTTAAAAATTTCCTTCAAAATACATAGCAATTATTATTATATATGTTTTGGTCAATTTCATCAATCATTATAAAGGTTATCAAATTTTGAGCTTGGCTGTACGTAGTGTACATCCTGAAAGTAGGTATTAAAGCTCAAAATATACAATCTCTATATATGCTCCTACTCGCACAATGAAGTACACATATCCATTTACATAATTTATAAATTTATTTCTTGAGGTGTAAACGACTTTACCTAACAATGTGGGGTCCAAGTCGCTCACTCATAAAAAATGGGAAGAAAAAGTTATAGCAGAGAAACTTCAGACAAGAAGTTATTTTTTTATAAGTTTCATAATAATTTTAAACCCAAAAAAAAGCCTGTGAATCGAAGTTATTCCGAATTCACTGTTCGGAAAAAAGGAAAATTCTTCATCAGTGAAAAGTCACGAATCTCCAGTCAAAATGACTAATTGAGTTAGTAGAAAATCCTTCAGGTTATGAAATTTTACAGAAACTAAATATTGTTGTTTTTACTAATGTTTTAGTAGGTTTACAAAATTTTCTTTTCGAAATTCAAAATCGAGTCTAATCTAAAGTAAATAGTATACGAGGCTTTGAAAACTATTATCAAAAACATTTTATTCAGAAATAATCTTATTCTACAAAAAAAATCAAGAGGATCCAGATTGTGGATGTTTCTAATTTTTCAATGGATACATTTTTTATACGGAAAGGAACAAAGAAATATGGAAAACGAAAATGACGTTACCTAACTAAACCAAAGATAATATGTTTGTTTCTAAAACTGTGCTAATGATTTGCAATTGTTTTTCAACATTCTCAAATTAGTTTGACAACTTTTCGTAGAATGATATCCCTAACACCGAATTAATTTATACTCATATTGAAAAACAGAATTTGTAAATAGTAAATATGTTTATATTCTTCACGTTGATGACTTAAAGTATAATATGATTTGAATTCACTTCATTTTGATCTATTACTTTGATTTAAGAATTTCCGAAGAATAAAAATAATATCTCACCTCGGACACATCTGATATAATTATTAAATTCCTTTTGAAGCCTATTTGCAGCATTTTGTTGCCTAGTAAAGTTTTGAAGATGCTCGTCGAATATGTCATCTGCGGTTCTGTCAACCTTCCCCAGATTTTGTAAAAACTGAAACAAAAAATGGAATATTGAGTATGTGAAGTCAGACGATTGTATTTTCCCTACAATTAAACGTGAAACTGAATTCTTCAAAAACCTCAATAACTTATCTCAATAGTGTTGTGCCAGCTTAACACACCTTCTACATTAGGGTGGTCCAAAAAATTCTTTTTTGAATTTTTATGCAAAACGCCCGGAATTTGTTCGAATCCACACAAAAATAAACGCATTTTTTTCGTTTTGAAAAAAATCATATTTAGAGGTGGCGCAAGCCCCATGAAGTTTGACATGTATTTTCCATAAGCAAAAAGACGTGTTTGTAAATTTTATTCAGAATCCTCAATATTATGTGAATCGAGTTCGAAATTACCATTTCTCTTCACAATTAGTCACAGAATGCGAATAAAATATTACTTTTCAAATATCACCGCCACAAGTCTGTTTTATAGGGTCCCGAAAAACCCCCATAAGTGAAAAAATGGGTTTTTCCAGTTTTTGGCGATAATCATGATTTTTTAACGGTTTTTTCAACACAGATTGTTTCAAATACCTGAAATATTACTTTATACTGATAATTAGATGTTTATTTTAAATTGTTTAAACAATTTATTATTGTTTTAAGCAACTTTCTCTTAGAAAAGGGTTAGAAAGTCAAGGTTTTTTATGAATTTTTCAACTTATTTTAGAGGTTTTAGCTAAAGCGAGGTAATATACATTTGAAGTTAACAAAAATGCTTGTTTAAACAATTTGTTATCAATTATAACAATATTCTCTTAGAATAATACTACAAAATTGCAGTTTTTTCTGAAATTTCCAACTTTTTGTCCACTTTTCACTTGAAGGGAGTAATTATTTTATTTAATTTAGCAGAAAAAATTGTTTAAACAAATTGTAAATATTTATAGCTATCTTTTTCTATATAAATACTACATAGTTGCGGTTTTTTCCTGAACTTTTCAACTTTTTATCACTTTTCAATTCGATTGAAGTAATAATTATTTCATTTAAAAAAAATCAATTCATTAAACAATTTATTATAATTGCTTATAATATTGTCTTTGCCTAATCATAGAAACTTGCGGTTTTTTTCTGAAATTTTTAACTTTTTGCCCACTTTTCACTTGCAGTGAGTTAATATTTAATTTAATTTAACAAAAATAATTGTGTTGACAAATTATTATTGTTTATAAACATCTTCTCTGAGATGAGTGCTAGAAAGTTGTGTTTTTTCTGAAATGTTTAACTTTGCACTGAATGGAATTGGAATGAAATTCAATTAGATTGAATTAGACTGAATTACATTGAATTGATTCAATTGTGGGTAAATTACATTGTTATTTATTTAAAATAAAATTATTTTCTTTGAAATATCAACCATTATATTTTGGATTAAAAATGTATATTTTTAGTTCGAAAATTCAACACTTTGGGTGAAAGTTGAGCTACTTTCTTAAAAATTCAATTTTTGCGTTCAAGATCCATAATTTTAGTAGAAAATTCGAAATTCAAATTTCACTGAATGAATTCAGCTTTTTTGTTTTAATTAATTTTTTTTGAACATTGGGAAAGAACAAAAATAATTTACTTAGAACAATACAATATTATTTGGAATATGATTCTCTCTAATCTTTGCAGCATTATTCTAAGAAAATATTATTATAATCAATAACAAATTGTTCAAACAATTGTTTTTGTTAACTTCAATTGATTATTATCTCCCTCTCATTGATACGTTGAAAAGTTCAGAAAAAACCTTGACTATCTACCCCTTTTCTAAGAGAAAGTTGCTAAAACAATAATTAATAGTTTGAACAATGCAAATAAACATCTAATTATCAGTATGAAGTAGTATTCCATGTATTTGAAAACTCGAAAAACCCATTTTTTCACTTATGGGGGTTTTTTGGGACCCTATAAAACAGATTCATTGAAAATACGTAATTTACTTCATGGGGCTTGCGCCACCTCTAAATATTATTATTATTCTTTTTTTAAATGCATTTATTTTTTTGTGAATCCGAACAAATTTCCGGGCGTTTTGCATAAAAATTCGAAAAAAAAATTTCTAATGCATTATTGGACCACCCTAACCTACATACTTAGGGGACGTGTACAAATTACGTAAGGGTTATTTTTTGGATTTTGACCCGCAACGCCCCTTTCGTAAGACTTTTTTTATAGTAAGTATATATAACTTAACATAGATGTAAGATTTCGCTGAGACCCCCCTCCCCCCAAACGCCTTACGTAATTTATACACGTCCCCTTATAACTGATCAATTGAGAGCCATAAAAGGTAAAAGTTGATCAATAGAATTTAATTCAATCAAAGCTCGAAAAATAGGCTTGAAGCAATGGCAAAACGATAATAGGAGTCGTCAGTGGGCGATTCCCAAGGTAATTGTCGAAGCGTAGGAGCGAGTGGATCCGGCGAATCTCTCCTTATACGAAGACTTTTGGTCTTGGCTCATGGGAACGTACAAAATCTGTGAGAACTGACGTGTCAGTAACTCTCAGTATGCCTGCTGCTGTCGACCTGCTTTAAATATTTATTATTACAGTAGGCGAGTACCTCCCAGTGCTCTTGGAACAAGATTTTCTACCAATCTTACGGTATATACGTCATATTTACTCTATTTTCAGCACAAGGTGCAACCTATCATGAAAATCGACAGTATTTGTAAACCTTGAATCTCATAAATCATTTTCCACGCAAAACATAATTCAATGGTGCTAAAAACGTAGCATAATTAAAATGAAGAATGGTGAAGTAGAAAAAAAGAGTGGAACACTACCGACGTAGAAATTTTCCCATTTGGCCCTACTTGCATTTTTGCAGTGGTTCAAATCCTTACTAGCAAAAATTGGACCTGTAAGTTCTGCAGTTTGGAGGCAGTGTCAAGTTTTTCCATTTTTTGTGAATAGAAAATCTATGAACTTTTAGTTAAGCCCCGACCTTATATTCAGGGAGGCTCTACTGGGGCCCTGATTAGGATAAAAGAACCAAAAAATTTAGGTAGAACTATTCGAGTCTTAGTATAGCTCCTTTTACTGGAACGTATCCAATTTCCATCAAAGTCTACTATTCAATTTTCAGTTGAGGGTTAATATTTTTCAACTAAAAATTTAATTACTTCGGGGAAATTATTTCAAAGTCATCTTTTTTGGTTAGAAATTTACCATTTCTGTTAAAAAATGATTTGTTCCGGATGAAAATTCCATTTTCTTGTTGAAGATTATTATTTTCGGTTCTAAAATTCAACGGTTTCGTAAAAAGTTTATCTGTTCGTTTGAAAATTAAACTATTCCTCACGAACTCGTCTTGTTAGCTTGAAAATTCAACGATTATGGTGAATATTAAAAAACTTGCGTGAAAATGAGCTTCTTTGTTAAACATTCAATTTTCAGGATCATAGATTCAACAATTTCGGAAAAAATTTGTCCATTTTATTTGGGAATTTATCTCTTCAACTGCTTTAAAGATTAAATATACTTTAAATATACTTTTCTGTTTGAATAATCCTTTCTCTTGATAGAGATTTTATTTTTCTTCATCTCAAAGTGAAAAATTTGGTTGAAAGGATCTGTTTCTTTTCAAGTTCCAGAATTCGGTTGAAAATGAGGTTTTTTTGTTGAATATTATCCTTTTCGAGTCGGAAGTTTATAATTTTTGTGGAGAATATAACTCTTTTTAGAAAATCCAACTATCATGGTAGAAAGTTAGAAAAATTTGCTGGAAAAGGACCTTTCACCTAAAAAATTTATACTTCAGGATTGAAAATTCAACTGGTTAAAAGAAAATCATTGGATATCAATAACATCTCTTGGGACATCACCAAAGGGTTTCTAAAATGTGCACAATATTCGACTCCATTCTATTAATTCTAACATAGACTTGTCAGAAAAGCAATAGAAAATCAAGTGAAAACTGACCACAAGAAAATATGATAAGGCTTTGGGCATAGAATTCATATTAGATGTCAGCATTATAAAAAATCACAAAGTTTTATATAAATTAACCTCCATAAAATGTATGAACAGACAAGCAAAGGTTATCGTTACTGATCTCTGCTGTCACAGTATGGGAACAGAATACAGTTAAAATTTGATGTGCTTCAACGATAACTTCCGATTCCGAAGTAAATGCTAGTGAAGAATGGATTATGTTTTGACTCTCCTTGAGGATCTCTATATCAATCAAGCACAGCAACTAGCCCGCGGCTAGACACGGGTTATTCACAGCTGTGGCGTTTCACACGACACACATTATTTCTTTTTATTGTTGTTCGAGAATTCAAAAACTTGGTTGGGAATAAACTCTCAGGTCAAAAATGAATATTTTCAGGTAAAAAAGTTCCAATCTTTTTAGGAAATTGCTCTCTGTTGGTAGAAATGCAATCTTTTTTAGTTGAGAATTCAACAATTTTGTTAACAAGTAATATCCTTTCAGTTGTCAATTCAATTATTTTGTTGAAAATTTAACAATTTATTCGAACTTCTCTCCTTCTCGAATATAAAATTTTATTTGCCTAAAAATTAAACAATTAAGGTCGAATTTGATTTCTGCTTGATTGAAGACTTCTCGAAAATATTATCTTTTTTTGGAAATTCATATTCATTGGATTGAAAATAAATCTGTTTTGATTGGAAATCTAATTTTTTCGTTGAAAATTATTGTTTATGGTTGCAAGTTGAAGTTTTTTAGTTAAAAATCGAACTATTCGGTAAAGATTCACTTTTTGTTGTTGTAAAACATAAATATTTTTTGCAGGGTTAAAATTTTTTTTTAACCCGGGAATTATTCTTGGCTAAAAGTTGAACTATTTTATTAAAAATCTATCTTCTTGTTTCAAAAATTCATCTCTATGAGTATCAATTTGATTCATTAGTTGAAACTTAGTCATCATTAATGATTAGCTAAATGTTTTTTGAATCTTGAAAGATTCTTTTACTTCATCCATTAGAAGCATCTGTTGATGTATATTCCACCTTGTCGAATTTTATTCATTACCTTTTTTACATTCTCATTCTGAATGAGAAGGTATTGGTTTTATGTGAAAATTGACTTTCGCGGATTTGATGAAATC
>WSXT02039772.1:0-13381 GCA_011762715.2 Neuroterus valhalla
AGGTTATCGTCGTCGCAGTAACGATTCCGGTGAATTCACGGTTTACTTCTCTCCGTGCAGGGTTTAAAGATGAAGTTGGAAAAAAATTGCAACTAACAATTCACCAGTGTAAGAGAATTTTCCCCTCAGCGAAAGCCTATCCTTGATGAAGCACCCTAAGCTTTAGACTCAGGTACAGGTACAGTTAGCTGCAGAAGCAGATATGAAGATATAGGAGGCAGGAGAATATCGGCAGGAGCATAAAGAATGATACCCAAGGACGAACTTGGCTCAAGGCTGTTCTAATTGGAAAAGTCATGGATGTAGGCTACGCTAAGGTACTGTGAAGCATGAAAATTATGGTAAGGCCGGACACCCTTGGTGTTGAAATAGAGGGTGTACGAAGGAATAGGAGGTGAAGAAAGCAGTGAGCAATCACTTTCGTGAAAGGATGACTCGAGATGTCGAAGTCAGCTTGACGAAGAAACCTAAAAGCCTACAAGACACCTCGAAGTTGGTTAGGTGTGCTGTGGCATGCGAGGAAGGGCAGAGCTCGTTCGGTATTATCACTGACATGGTTTATGACACCTAGAAGGAAAGTGTTAGGGTGCCGATTGGCCCAAGGGTTGTTGGCGAAGCTGCAAGAAGGGACACAGGGCTGCGGGGTGATCGAGTTAACTACTGTTATTTCTGCGCTGCTAAGTATGACAGTCCCCAATCTTACTATCTCCCAGAGATAACGAGATTCGTAGTTTTCTGGGTGTCAGCTCCCAAAAGAAAGCCACAAGGAACATTTAGTGGAACCACGAAGCAATACTAAGAAGTAGTAACTCCGTATGTTGGGAGTGGGGTGAGAAGCGTCCAAGAATTTGTCATGTTCACCACGAATGAAAAGAAAATATCAGTTTCGCGGACATGCACAGTGGTAATTTCGATGTTACGTGCTATCCCAACTCCCTTGTATATTTTTACATCTTAATACGTCGGTTATGATCGTAGGTTATATTATGATATCGTTGCCATGACAACCGCCAGCGCGCACGTGCGCGAAACTGATATTTGGTTCTCATTCGTGGTGAACATTAACGAATTCTTGGACGCTTCTCGTCCCACTTCTGTTCGGCAAACACACATGGAGTTACTACTCCTTAGTTTGCTTCTTGAGTGAAACCAAAGCTTATTCAAAATGTCGAAGGCTAACGATCTCGACGCTGTCGCGCTGGAGTAATGCAATGAGCGGTCCCAGAGTCTTCGGTTTCTGGAAGAACAGATTAGATTTGTGAGTATTGCGGCTTTTCAGACCGCGACCCACACTCTGTGCCGAAATGCATTCTCGCCCCTTCTGCAAAAAGAAAAAAAGGACTACTTCTTATACTACTAATACTACCCTAGACAGACAGACACCCTCGTAGAAATCCCTTTTCTCATCAAGTCTCGGCTTGTGGAGATTCGATGAAAACTGACAATGTCAAATGTTACATAAAACTAATAAATTTTTATTGGAATGAGAATATGAAAGGTTTCATTAGAAATTGAACTCGTTGGAATAACGCTTGAATTATTTAATTCCAAAACCATGAAAAATTTGAATTACTTCAATCAGGAGGAAAATTGATTTTACCACAAAAGTAGGAAGTTTCTTGTCAGCATTGCGAGCATTTGATTTAATCAAATTGCTAACGACATTTCTTTTGCAGAAATACGTATATGTCGATTGAGTAATCTGTTTTTCTGATATAAGAAAAACACATGATTGTCTGGTTCGATGAAGAATTATGAAATGAACGTCTGCCGCATTTGCGTTGCACGTAATAAAATTATATGTGAACATTTTTCTTAGATACTCAATGACGTCATTTTGAGACCCTTTCCAGTTTCTTAAAATGAATTGTATTAAAGTCTATACGTTCGAATGGAAGATAAAATAAATCAATAGAAACAAATTTTTTTCTCCGAAAATATTTGCACACCTGATGATAAACAAATTCCCAAAAACCAGATAATCGTCAACACACGCTAAAGCTTTGTATATTGTTACTGATTGTATCTCCTGCAAAATTCTCTCCATACATCTGGTACGTTTCCAATTATCCTATTCCATGATTCTTCACCAGATTAGAAGAAAGGGATGAGAAAAGTCAATTAATAGAAAGATGAGGAAGGATTAAGGAGTCAAAATACAATAAATGGTATAAGGTAATAAGAAAGGAAGGACTACCAAAGTATTTGGAGATGGGGTGGGGAGAAAAGAGATGGAAAAGAATAGCAAGATTCAGATTGGGGAACGAGGTCAGGGAAGCAAGGTATTGGAAAGAAAATGAGAAAAGAAAGTGCAGAATATGTGAATGGGAAGAAGAAACATGGGAACATGTATAGGAAGGATGTATGAGAGGAATGGAAGATAAAGGAAGCTGTCAAGAGAGCGTGATGATGATTCTGGGGGAGGAATGGCGGGGGGAGGAGTGAATGAGGAAGTTGGAGGAAGCTAGAAGAGCGAATGAGATAGAATGAAAGAGTGATTGTGTAAAGGAAAAGGTTGAGTTTGAAGAGGAGTGAAAGGATAAGGGAACGGAAGTTACACAAAAATAAGGTAGATAAAATTGTACAGTAATAATAAGTAGATTTAAATAGAATAAGGTTAAGCTGTGCTCTCTTCTTCTCGCTCGCACGCTCAAATCGATAATATATAAAAATGCTCAAGCACTCGATCACTCGTAGTTCTCTCGATCACTCGCGCGCTCGCTCGTCGTACTTTAGACACCTCATCTCGTTGCGTTATGCGTAGAAATGAGAAGGTTATGTGTATATATGTATATATTAGGAAATAAGTTAGGCTAAGAGAAAAGAGGAAAATTTGTTGTATATATCTAAAGGAACGGAAGTTATGTTAACCCTAAGGGGACACATTATAAATAAAGAAGAAGAAATTGTTGTCAATTTTAAAAGCAGCATAGCAAATAGTTATCGTAAAGATATTCTTAGTCGATTTTGTAAAAAGGATCAAACCATTGTACTCGAAAATAGCCAAACTTCGAATATGTTTATGAAAACTGTTCAAATGATCAATGATTCTTGTAATTTTTCAAATAAACATGGAATAGAGTCATCCAAGAGACATTCTCAGTAGACTTGCGTACAAAAAATTGTGTCTATTGGTTCAAGAATAGTCAAACTCCGACTTTGTTGATGAATATCGTTTAAAAAATTAATAATAAATTAGGAAATAGTTATAACAAAGAATCATAGGGGAGAAAATTTTCGTCGATTCTGTTGAAAAATCAAGCTTGGATATGTTTATTCAAATTGTTTGAACGCTTGCCAAATAGCATACATTTACAATCATTCGAGAAAGAACATTTGTCCATTAATTTGTTTATAACCTAATAGAGTTTTTCGTTGGAAATTTTCAAGTAATAATCCGGAAATAATCGTGCTACATTAAAAAAATCACAGGAAGCACGTTCGTGCTGTAAATTATTCTATTAGATATTTGAGAATATTATACAATATCAATATGAAATAATAAATTTTCCAACGAAAACTAGAAATTCCCAAAACTTCAGGTTGTATTAGTTTTTTCTTACCGGAAATTTTTTTTTTACAATTTTAGGTTATATTGGCATCCTACACCAAAACTAAGTATTTTTTTGATAGAATATAATAAGCTTTTAATATAGAACATATTTCAGAAGTTAAAGTTTTCATTTTTCAAACAGAAATGGTCAGATTTTGAAGATTTATAATTTTTTAACAATTTCAGATTACGTCAAACATAATACCAGGAATTAGTACCTCGAAACAAAAAATATCCTAATTTAAATAAGATTTCAACATTCAGCAATTTTTCATTATGCTGTATTTTTTATCAACAAACGGTAAATTTGATTCCAAAAAATTATATATTTCAAAAAAAAATTGCTAAACTTTTTAATAATTATAGTTTATGTTGAGCTAGCGATCTCCCTAAATATTGAAAGGAAATGCACAGAATATTTATAATTTTGCTGCAATTAGAGGTTATGTTACCGTTCCCAACTGAATATCCGTTATTCTTACAAAAATTATCAGAGGCGCACAGACGGAGGGGCAAGTGGGTCGATTTGCCCCAGGCCCCGCGCCCAAGGGGGCCCCGCTGAAGCCATCAATCCATTAATATGCGAATTTGAAAATAAGGGCCCCACATTATCACAAAATTCTGCCCCGGGACCTCTTCAGCTTCTGTGCGCCCCTGAAAATTATTGAACTTAAAAGGAGAATTACCATAAAATACATCATTTGTCCAAAATCCGAAAAACTTTTCTCCAAAAAAAATTTTTACACCAATGTAAAGTGAAAGCTTGAATATGGATTTTAACACACAAGATTTTTTTTGGCTGTCCACTTACCCCTGTTTTTAGTACAATTTACAGAAACTAAAACGCTTATCGCCTCAGGCAACTCTTACTCTTGACATTTGTCCACGGCATGTCTGGAGGATATTCCCCTCTTCCTTGTTGAACTAGTCTCAGATGATAATTTTGCACTATTAGCCCACGTCAATATTCACTTTTTCAATTCATGAATAAATTATCCAGGTTCACCAATAAACTTGCCAAGCTCTTATCGATACGGGTTTGTCAAACAAACTAGACCTTTTGCATTCCATGATTTATAATAAAATTGGAGTAGCTCAAGTCATGTCCCATTTACAAGAAGTAGCGAGCTCTTGAAATAATGAGAAAGTGGCCCATTTTTACTGGAAAAGTCACTAAAGTTGACTTAAAGTGACAAAGAAAAAAAATTGGAACAAAGAAATGGGCGATCTAAGTTTGGGAAAAGAGCGAGAAAGGAAACAGAAAAGGGAAAAGGAAATAGTATTGGTATGGAAGAATACAGTTAGAGGGCATATGGTGAGATAAGGACAAAGAGAAAGAAAACTTATCAGAATGTGTAAGATGGGGAAAGGGTCGAGAACGGAATATGAGGGAGGAAAATAAGGAATAAGGGGAAGAAAAAGATAGAAAAGAATGAAGGGGATAGGTAGTCAATGAAAACTAAGGGCACTGAAAAATTAAGGGCAATGAAAAATTAAGGGCGATGAAAACTTGGATGCTATGGAAAGTCATGGTAATAATAAAGACATGGTTGGACGAAAGAGGGGGAAAGAGAGTATAAGAAAGGCCACGGAGAAGATAAAGATAGAAGTACAAGGGGCAAAAAGAAAAAGTTGGGAAGGTAGGGCAACAGGAGGAGCAGTGATGGGAATGAGGAAAGATTTGATGACCGAAAAGTATGTTAGAAATTTTTAAAAGAAACAGGAGGAAGTAATAATACCATGAGAAATAAGGTTACGAGAGAAGAGGTGGATAAGAGTAAGGATGGATATAAATGGAGACATGGAAAGAGAAAGAAGGGAGTAAGGCGAGTTGACATAAGTAAAAGGAGGAGGCGTAAATGTAATCAACGGGAAGGACTTCAATGCAAGAAGAGGAGAGAGAGGAGGAGAAAGATGGAAGGAACAGTAATAAATTATACCATTCTTGGTGCAAAGGTAAGGGAAAACAGTAACAGGCTAGAAACATGGGATTATATAGACTAGGAACATCCCCCATCAATATCAACAGTAGAGGAGTAGGGTGCGGGAGTGCGAATGGAAAGCAACAAAGTGGAATAAGAAAGAGAGAAGAGTAGGGGAAGGTAACTGGTCAGCAGATGGAATAGAAGAATTTAGAGAAAAGATAATAAAGATGGTTGAAGTGGGAGGAAGAAATGCCAGCAGGGAGATAGCAAGGAATAGTTGCGATTAGGAATGTAAGGAGGAAAACAAGAAATAAGTGAGAAATGGGAAAAATGAAAGGAAGGGAAGAGTAGTGCAGAGGGATTCAAAAGAAAAAAGGAGTATCAGGCTGGTAGAAAGATGGTTGAATGGGGAAAATATTCAAGGGATTTGTTGGGAGGAGTGAAAAAAAACGAGAGAAGAGAAAGCGGGGAAGCGAAAGCGGGGAGGTGAAGGATAAAAAAGGATATATCACAAGGTAAGAAATAGAGACGGTGATAAGATGATTACAAGAGAGAAAGACAACAGTTGTATCCCTAATAGGGTTTGAAAATACAGGGTAAACAAAATGAAGAAGTGGGCCTAAAAATTAAGTAACAAGGTATGAAAAGGGGTAAGATGGCCAGAAATGTAGGGAGGGATTGAAGTAGAACAAATTGTGGAAAGAAGGGAAGGTGAAGAGGTTAAAGATTAGAGGGTGATAACGGGGATTTCAAAGTTACACGAGATACCTGTAACAATCATATCAGAGAGGTAAGGAAGGAGTAGGGAGAGAAAAGTTCCACCGAATTAAGGATTCAGAAAAGGTAAGGGAGTGGTGGATAATGATTATGTACTAAATTCTATCATGAATAGAAAAATCAAAAGAAAAAGGGAAGCTTGATAGTAATGTTGGCGAATTTTAAGGCGGCATTCGATTCTTTTGAGAGGAGAGAAATGGATAGAACTGTAGAAAAAAGAGGTCATAAGAAAATGTTTGGGAGAAAGAGTACTTGAGATATTTAGAAAGGCAAAAATGAAGGTTAGGGTTAGAGAACGAATAGGAGATAGTTTTTGATCAGCCACTGGAGTGAGGCAGGGTTGTCTGCTTAGTCTCAATGGACGGATTTCGAATTCAGAGTAGGAAATAAAGAGAAAAGGGTGACGGGGGTAAGTGTGGCTAGGTGAAGGATAAATAGACACAATACATCATGCGGATGATATAGTTATACTAGCGAAGAGTGAGGAAAGAATGACAGGTTCAATTACAGGAACGGAAATATACCCAAGTAAGGAAGAACTGAGGCTTGATAAGCATAAAAAAAAGTTAATGAGGTTCAGAAAGGGGAAAGGGAAAAAATCTGAATAGCGGGGCCGAAATATCTCGGTTTCTCAGTACAAGCGAAAGTGGAACATGAAGCGCTTATTAAAGAAAGTATTACAAAAGCAGCAGAGGAAATGAAACAGATATGGGAAATGGGAAAGAGAAGGTTTAGAGAAGATTTGAAGAGGTAAATGGGGTGTATGATACGCTAGCATGGCCGATATTGAGCTATGGGGCAAAAAAAGGTTGTTCAAAGGAGGAAAAGAAGTAAGAGAAAAAAGAGATGGACAAAGTCGCACGAAAGATATATCAGATGAAAGTGAGGTAAAGAATGGACAACGCTGAGTTATGTGGTAATAGAAGAGGCACAAAGGGATAAATTGAGGTTAGAGGCAGAAAGAAGGGATTAGAAATTCGAAAAGACACAAAGAAAAGGAATGCAGAGAGCGTGGGTTTGGAGTGTGAGGAAACGAATGAATCGGAGAAAATATATCAGGACTAGGACAGGAAATGAAGTGGATGAAGCAGATTATAAGGGCGAGGATGAAAAGAGAAAATGCATAGTTTGTGAATGGGTAGATCAGATATGATAGCCTGCATGGGGTGGTTGTACAAGGGGAATGGAGGAGAGGGGAGGTGAGGAAGAGTTCGAAAAATAATTTGGGATGGAGGGAGTGACAGCAGAAGGACTAGGACTAGAAAATGAAGTGAAAGAAGCAAATTATTAGGAAAAAGTTGAAAAAAGAAAATGCACTGTATGCGAATGGGTAGATGTGACATAATAGCATGTATAGGATGGTTGTGCAAGGGCGATGGAGGAGAGGGGAGGATAGAAAGAGAATCTGGAGAAAAATTCGGGGCGAAGGTACTGTGAGAGAACAAGGAAATGATGTAAAAGAAGTAAATTATTAGGAGGAGGATTAAAGAAAGAAATGCATAGTATGCGGATGGGTAGATGAGACATGACAGAATATATGGGGTGTGTATAAGGGGGATGAAGGAGAGCAGAGGATAGGAAGAGAAATCGAAAAACAATTGTGGATGAAGGGACTGAAAGGGGAATGGATGAAAGATGTAGAAAAGACTAGAAGAGTGTCAGCAGAAGGACTAGAACTGGGAAATGATGTGAAAGAAGCAAATCATTGCGAAAAGGATGAAAAAGAAAGTGCATAGTATGCGAATGGGCAGATGTGACATGATAGCATGTATTGGGTGGTTGTGTAAGGGAAATGGAGGAGAGGGGAAGATAGGAAGAGAACTCAAAGAAAAATTCGGGGTGGAAGGACTATGAGGGGAATGAATTAAAATGTTAGAAAAACGAGGGGAGTGACAGAGGAAGGACTAGAACTAGGAAATGATGTGAAAGAAGCAAATCATTAGGAGAAGGATGGAAAAAGAAAGTGTATAGTATGCGAATGTGTAGATGTGACATCATAGCATGTATGGGGTGGTTGTATAAGGGGGATGGAGGAAGGTAAGGTTAGCAAGAGAATTTCGAAAAAATGGGGTGAAGGGACTGGGAGAGGAATGAATGAAAGAGGTAGAAAAGACTAGAGGAGTGAGCAGAAGTATGATGTGAAAAAGGATCTGAAGGAACGGCATTTTTGTTGACTCTTTAGGCGAACCATTATTTTGAAAAAGGGAAAGAAGATATCATCATGAAATGTTCCCAAGAGTGTTTTGATGAATAAATAAGAATACAATTTTATAACAAACTTTTCATTTGGATGAACTTGCAACAACACCTATTAATGTTGAAGCTATACAATGAGCAAAAAATGTGAGAAGTCGTTCTCGGTCATGAGATCACGGAATACGGAACAGAGAAAAATATCAGTCTACAAAACAAAGTCAGATGGAAATCAGCATGGAATAATGACGCAGTGTTTACTCATTATGAAGCACTATAATAGGAAAGCGCAAAATGTGAAAAAAAAGGAGGAGATTCATTATTCACTAATATTTCATATTAAGCACGTAATATTTGTTGTCTAGGTAGTAAACGTGAACTGGGGAATTTTCAAAGTAGACTTGGAAAGAGGTTTCTTAGAATCATATAATTGTCTATAATGAATAGGATGCCTAATCGATTTCTACGCGTGAAAAGGAAATCACTCATTTTCCGATTCTTAGAATTTTGAAGGAATTAGATTCACATTTATAAAAACATTTTTTTTTGGACAAAAATTGATTTTAAGTCTAATCTGTTCTATCAAATTTGAGATCAGGATAAAAAATGAAACAAAATATACACTTTTTTATTCGAGTAGTAATAATTGAGAGTTCTATTTAGGATAAAAATCGTGAATAAAAAGGTCTGGAAAGGAATGTAAAACATTTTTATCATTCTCATTGACTAATAATCGAATTGAACCATCGGCTTTTATACCATCTTTATTTTCATAAAATCGTCAAGCTATTCTATTTCAATAGTTCGAAATTTCTGATTTTGAGAAATTGTCGTAGGAGAGAAGGTTCGTAACTCTCAAGATTTCGGTAGAGGGGAGTAAAATGCGACCCTGGGACACCAGGTCCGCGAGTCGCACCAACCGCGAACGGTATCTCGCAAAACGCTAGTTCTTCGCGTTTCTTATTTTAAAACAGCATGCATTTCATCACCATGGAATAGATTTATCATTTTTAAATATTTAGTAGTATAATAGTAGAAAATTGATGATAGGAAGAGTGAGTAGAGAGATGAGCGAGAAGAGAATTGCCGTAGCTCTTGAGATTTTGGTAGAGTGAGAGGACAGAGCGACACTGCTTCACCGTGACCGTGAGTCGCACCAACACCGAATGATATCACGCAACCCGCTTGTCCCTCGCGTTTCTTATTGGAAATCAGCATACATTTCATTTTTATGCAATAAACTAATCATTTATGAACAATTAGTATAATGATTAGTAACAGGAAAACCGCGTTAAGCGCTAGGAAATTCCCCAATTTCTATTTGAAATGTTTTCGGGGGAAAAAGTCTATGTCTAAGATTTTGAATGGAATATTCTTCGATTTTCGAGATATAATAGAAAATTTTCCAAACTAAAAATGTTACCATTTCAAGATGATGTATCTTTATAGGCGTTTCTTTCTTAATATGAAGTTTAATTTTGAAGTATCAGTTTGGATTGGGAAATCATCAACTCTGAATATTTGCAAATGATGATTCTTGATTACTGAATGGAAAACACATAAAATAATGCAGTTTTGAATGTTTCTTGTAGAGCTTATTTTTGGAGATATAAATTTGGGAATCATTCTTTTTATAATTTATTTACTCGGAATGTTATTTATTTTACATGATGTGTTTGACAATGCTTTTTTGGGACAGTTCGATTCCGGCAATCCGATAAAAAAAATTATTTGATTTGACGAATTGAAAATTATTCAATTTCGGAAATTTGCAAATAAGCATTCTTCCATTTTCAAAATTGAAATTGAGGATTTATTGATTTCTTATTCAGGCAGAATTCAATTTTGAAAACTCAAAACTCAAATTTGGTCGATATTTTAGATTTGAAATTTGGAATTATTTATTATTTATTATCTATTATTCATTATTTATAATTATTAGTTATTTATTATTTATTATTTATTATTCATTCATAAATTTAGAATTAGTTATTTCAAAATCGTTTCTGGGATAGTTTAGTCCTCAGGATCCAAAAGTAATATTCGTTCAGTTTCATAGACTCGAAATTTAAAATTCTTCAAATCTATCGAATCATGATTCAAGATTTATTGAGTCCAAATGTGAACAGTTTAAAATATTTAGGTCCATGAAACTCTTTGCGAAAATTCAATTTCTAGGATTCGGAATAAAAAAATTATTCATTTTCACAGATTGGAAATTTGATATTTCTGTATTCTTACGATTTGCAATTGAAGATGCAATTATTTGAAATGCTAAAAGTTCAAAATAATAAAATTTACAATGCTTTTTTCGAAATAATTCAATTTTGAAGATGCGAGATTCAAAATTATACATTTTTAGGTCTGGCAATCTAATATTCATTGATTTGGAATGTTCACATTCTCTGATTATGTAATGCCTGATTTTTTTTAGTAGTCATTCCTATTCAGTTGAATGAATTTTAGGTCAAAAATTTTTTGATTAATGAGATTTTGAACTGGAGATTCATGCATTTGAATTTTCTGACAGTTTGAATTCCTGTATTTCTGAGTTCTTTTTTCGGGACATCAGTTCCATTCTAAAATTTGAATGAAAAATCCATCAACGGATGTCAACAATTTTATATAATGTGATTGTAAAAAGCTTCTGTCCAAGAATCAACTTAGAAGGTTCAAAATTAGGATATCATCAATTTAGTATATTTAGAGTTTCAAACGATGAGATTTCAGATGTTTTTTATAGTGTAAATCCATCGTTATGAAAATTGATTTTCATTGCGTATCATAGATTGAAAATTCAAAATCCTTCAATTTTCAAGATCAATAGTTGAAGATTTATTAATTTTTAATCGTCTAGGTTAAAGTATGAAATTACGAATTTTTTAATATTTTGGAATAGGGTAATTTTCAAGATAAAAAGTTAAAACTTTATTCCATTCTATCAATTTCAAATCAGAAATTCTACAATTTCAAGATTTACAATCGAAAAATACTCAATTTTCAAGATTCTTATTTGATGGTTTAATAACATCAAGTGTTTGTAGTTCAAAATTATGTAATTTTAAATGCCTTTTTGGAACAGTTCAATTTTGGGAATTTCGGTAAGGAAATTATTTCGTTTCCAGGATGTAAAATAGAAAATTATTTAATAGACCCCAAAGAAGTTAAAAAGTTTTCACTTGTCATAAAAAGATTTATTTTGAATATACATTATCCAATTATTAAACTTGGGATCTTAACAAATTTGGGAAAATATCTAATAAATTCCACATTAATATATAAACAATTAGAAATTTTATATTCAGAAACGTAAATTTCAAAAGAATTAGAAAAAGCTACCTTGAGGATAACACCACCATTTTTTCGAAAGTGATCATGTTTACCGATATCGCATGTACCGGAAAAATTGAGCCATCCCTACCGAAAGTTGCATACAATAAAAGAAAAATCTGATAAATTTTGTTTGGATTCCCAAACCTTACATGAGATCAGTTAAACAGGCGTAAGCCGGATTTGAAAAAAATTCTGTTTGTAACTGATATTATTGTTTTGTTTGTATTTTACTCCGTTTCACAATGGCCACATAATAGCCTTCCAATCGGTGGATCTCGAAGAAAAAGTTGTTAGCGGAAAAAATAAAGAAGCTATTTTCCTTCAGAATTTCAAAAGCACGTGTTGCATAAATGTAATTCATCTCCACTGGAAGGCTGTTTATAATAAACCTGAAAGATCCAGATCGTGTTAATCTGGCCGTGAGGGCAAAGATGTAAGAGATCAAAATGAAAAGAACCTTCGTAGATTTTTATCTTATCAAGACCAATAACGAAGCTAAAGAGATCCTTGCTTTCTTAAAGAAAAAATGCGTCCTCGACTTGCTGCAAGGAAATCCACTCTGAAAATTTCTTGTTGATAGTCTATTTTTAATGGGTTCATAGTCGCGTGTCTAATTAAACATATAATCCTGACCTGACGCGACATTCATATGACGTTTTAATTTTCGCCCATGGCTACAGAAATAACTTCAAGTTCGAAACTCGATGAAGGAAAATTACTTTTTTCACACCACAAACTTCTTGTTTATAGGTAAACTTGAAAAGTCCATGCAAATCGAGGAAACTCATAAATTATTAACTCGTAGAATCAATGCAATAAATAAAGTGCAGAGAGTCGCTTCGAATTGAAATGATCTAATCAGAAGAATTTTAATCCAAAGAACAGAATTTGAGAAATTCAGATCATAATAATTCAGAACAACGAATTTTGAAGTCTGCCGCGCCAAAGTTGGAAAATAAAGCAAACGGAGAATTTTATAACGTTGCACTTCGAAGGCAAGTGACAAGAAAGTATTTTCAGGATTTTAATAGTTTGATGATTAGTTTAGTCCCTTCATTTCAAAAATCTACTCTGCCTGTTTTCCTGTTTTCATTATTATATGTATTGACCGCGCTTGGACCCTTCTGGAAAATCCTGTTCCATCTCGGAAGATCCTTACCCACTCCGAACAGTTCTGAACCAACCTATTTGGAAAAGTAACTCCAAGAAGCTTTGGGGATGCCCATTGTCAATTGGCGTTACTTAACCGATTTGAAATTTCCCGCCGATTCTACTAGTGTACGCCAAATTACTACCATCCTTCTGGTCGTACCTCGAAACTTATTAATGCACTCTAGAACCTTGGGACCATAATCTTTCTGCCAAACGGGATCCTTATTCATCGGGATCCAAAATCCAGATTGCGCTAGTGTCGCGAACAAGCAAGAGGGTCGAATTTTTAGGCATGGAGAATAGACATCAGGAGACCAATCTGTAATGTATGGACTTCACCGAAAACGGTCGATTTTCTGTTGCCACTAACGCGTACATATACGTGTGCAGTACATGAACATCCCGAGCGTGGCGTGCCAACCGCATTTGTAAAAAAAAATGGCCGACA
>WSXT02039783.1:0-13380 GCA_011762715.2 Neuroterus valhalla
ATATATAATGAAAAATGGTTGTACAACCACCGCAGGGTCCGCCTGGGAGCAACCGTCATTTAGGAAAATGGCACAAGCTCCCAGGTGAACCGCGGTATAACACATCTATGGCCACGTCTCACGACCGTGAGATGAGTGATCACTGGCGCCCGAACAGGGACACGAACCCTGGACATTCGCACAAGCGAGTAAATTTGGAAGTTTTTGCTAAGGCATTTGTATAGTCCATCTACGACGAAGAGGTCGAGATATGATGGCGTTGGTTTTTCATATTCATTATTCACGGTAAGCAGCTTCATTCATATGCTACTTGTTCTCGAAGAAAACCACATTTCACAAGCGTAACAAATAAAATCGATTGCAATCAGACTACTACCCGTAACAAGAATTTGTTTTTCATCATATGAGCATCAACTCTTTTTTATGCTATTGGCAGCAACATCGAATTTCCAAATCACGTAACGATGATATGCGGCGCAGAAAACAGGACGGTGATGGTAGCGATGATGGTGAATAGAGTAAAAATTATTAGGCACATCCTGTCGATCACCATCGCTGCAAATTTCCAATCGTTTGTTATCTTTGTGTTTACTTCGTCGTCCTTCAGTTGATCCGTAATTATCTGCAAAAGAATAGTTATATTGGCCATTGGTACTCACAAGCACCCTTCCAACATAAATCGCGAAGTAACTAGCACATAAGTGCCTATTCAGCTATACGAGCTCACCCCGTATGGAAAAATTTCATGGCGCTGTACTAGTCAATACTGGCGCACCACAGACTGACTGTCCAGTCACTAGACTGGGACGTAACGCTCGCATCGTCTAGTTTCTAGACATATCGTCTATTTGGATACAAAAATGATTATTAATTAGGTATTATAATCATTTTTTATAAGAGTACACTCTAATATATTGATTTTGCACTTAATTGAAAATATAAAAAAATTCTAACATACGCCGGGTTTTGAACATTTGATGCATACCTCCATACCATGATATGTTGCTGTAACAACGTCTCGGTGCCTTAACTGAATGAGCTATCTGAAGTTGAATATTAATTCATTTTTACCATATATGGAGTTCAATCCATTCCAATAAAATATTTATTTTGATGGGAAATAAAACTTCTTCAAACACTAAAAGTACCTAATGTGCGGAAGAATCATTGCAAATGATAAAGTTTATATGATTACACGTGCGATTAGGAAATATAATAATTATTGTATCATATTCATATTAATTATTACGTTTGGCTTGAATATTATTCAAGCATTCAGTGAATATTTTCAATGGATCAAATGAATAATTTATGTCCAAATGGTACTTTCTGGAGTTTAATGAATTGTAATGAATAGGAACCGTATACAAATTATAATTCTTATACATTTATTTTAACTGTACTACGTGATTCAATTTGGAGAAATTTTTTTTTCAACTTCTGTTGAAAATAAATTTCGTTGAAACTTAAATTTGTTCATTCAGGTTTCGATTATATATGTACATTTATTATTGTTGATCATCCTTGATAGTTATTATAGCTTATTCTGTTACTTTTTCAGCATTCATGATATCATTTCCTCAATTATTTAAATCTTTCATTTGGAAAATGAATATTTTCCCGATTCACTTCTGTAATTTTTTTTCTTAGTTAGGACTGTGACTCTGCCTAGAAGCTAGCTGAAATCTAGACAGTCATCATATATTCGAATGGCAAACGAACTCCAAGATAGTACCAGGCTAGCAATCCGTGAGTAAATAGGCTTGAAAAAAATTGTACTAGCCTTAGCATAATTAAAGACCGCTACGAAATTTTTCCACACGGGACAGCGCATGCGTCCCAGAAAAGGTATTCCCTAGTAGGAAAAAAATTTTGCATCCTTATTAGAACATCTCAGAAATGCCTAACGCATAAATATCCGTAAAACATTCTGATGCATACGGCAAGAGGATAAGGTGGGACATGCTTGGATTTTGTTCTGGGGATGTTCAAACAGCTCATTCAAAAAGAACAATAGGATATGAAAACTCCGTCTTTGTATATTACCCTGTGAACCTGCTATAGATATCTTTAGGATATTCTTTGTATACTTAGAGCCGTAAATGTGATATCCCACAGTAACCTTTTTTGCGCGGGACTGTTCTGACGTAAGACTTACTTTTTTTTTTTAGTTTCAACTACATTCTTCATTTAACCTCAGTCTACAAAGTATTCAGGATAATAAGAGTAGATTTAAACTATAATCAGTTGTATCTTTTCAACCTTTTCTAACAAATAAATGAACTTCTATTTGGGAGGGGTGGGTTTGTTATTCGTGGCTCACATGGAGCGAGAGATTTTGATAATAATATGAAAACCATCTCGCAGACTACATTTATTCACTTATAGACAACCATTTTAGATACTAGCTGTAATAAATATAAGACTTGATATGTAAGAGAGAAAAAAAGAGAGAAAGAAGTTCAATACGAAATACGCTTGTCGCAGGAAAGGAAGGCGCTCTCTACGCCCTGGTGTGAATATACAAAACCGCCAAAGTGAAAGAGCCGAGTGTAGCTGAAACAGCTTCACGCGACTCTCGCAAGGCACTGCGAACATAAGAAGGCGTGTTTCGCAGCGAAACTCCTGCCTCTTGATTTTGGTCTATCAGACTCTTCGATACATTGAGTCGATTGAATCGAATGATTTTTGAGACGATCAAAAGTATTTGAATTGAATACGCATTGTAAGATTCATTCTGAGATGTTCATGATAGACTCGATTTCTGTTCTTCCTGCCCTTGTCAGGGCAATGGTGTGCATTGTGACAGCATTTCACAGAGCACGAATCCAGCGAGTACCAGCGAATTGCCTATCTTCAAGATGGATAAGGAAGGCGTCCAGAGCACCTTCTCTGGAGTAACTTCAAGAAGCAAAAAGTGCAAGCTTTCCAGGATGGATGGCGGAGCATACCTTTGGCAAATGAATTTTCACCATTCACTGGAATTCTAGACAAAGCCTCAATTCTCACTAAAAGTCCTTGATGCCAGGTTATAACCAAAATTTTCCCCCACATATGTCATTATCGACAAATGTATTCACCCTTGCGTGTGGCTGCACAGCATTTGCAAGTAGTACTGTGACCTATGGAAAAGTCTATCGCGTGGTTCTCAAAGCCCTGGGTTATCAGGTCTCCGCATATAACCTTTATAAGAGTTCAGATATACCTACAACAATCAAAAAAGAAATCATAATCGACCCCTGTTCCTATCCTGAGAACGCAGTTCTGTGCCAAAAAAAACCTACTCCCGATGGGCATGGTTTCAGCCCCTAACGGTAAAGAATCCACAGAGCTTTTAGAGCTGAAAGTCCTTGCCTTCATCCGTGTTAGCGTAGAGCCTTACCAGAAACCAGGGAAGCCTCAGCAGTGCTTCCACTGCCAACGGTATGACAACGTATCGGACAACTGTCACACTAGCCCAAGGCTTTCCAAATAAGGGAAAGCACACCAATTTTCTGCGTACGAAAAATCTCAACGATTACAAGCCACCTGTGCTTACTGTGATAACAATCAAACGGCAAATAACAGTGGGTGCCTGGAGTATGAAAACGCAGCCCAAATATTTGTTGCTAAGAACTCTCGAAAAACTTTACCAAAAGCCCAAAATAACAATAAAAATGCAAAGAAGGTAGTTTTAAAGCGAACAACTACCATCCAAACTCCTACGACCCAGATCCCAATACACACAACCACAATCGAAAGAACTGTCACAAAAATAACTCCAGAGGTTTTCTAAACACCATCTCACTCTCAAAGCAACAAAAAATCCTGCTCCACGGCCAAATATAATGCAGTCACATGCAAACTCTAGCCTTAATGCCCAAGCAAGCCATGCATTCCTGATAAATGAAGCTCTCTCTTTTTCTTCCACCTCCCTTTTCAGAGAATGTATAATGTCCGGCTCTCTCCTACTCTCCAAAGCTTTCACTTTTGACTCTTAGGTCATCAAATAAATTCCAAATCTTGCAATGACTAATGGCGAATTCAAGAACTAATCATTCTCTAAAAATAATCTTCTGGAACGCATGTGGCGTCTCTTAGGAAAAACATGAATTAGCAAACTTCCTCTATAATAGCGATAATTCAATTTGCATTTTAGGCGAAACACTGATGAATAAACAATCACTCAAAATCCAGGGCTACAACTTTAATAGTAATAATACTAATCGAGGAACGGAAATTCTTTTTGAGAGAAATATTCAACATAATGAATATACTATCCCAGAACTTGAAACAATAAAAGGAACTGCAGTTCAGAATAAAATTCACGGAAAACCTTACGCTATAGTATTATCATATCATATAAAAGATACAACAGTGACAATACATCTGACTTGCGTCGGTCTCACGCTTAGACCCCCTTTTTTCGCCAAACGCATAGCTTACGCTCTCTCACAGTTGACGATACAATTAATTCCTGCCAGATACAAATACATTCGAGGGCAATTCTACATATATGCATGTACAATATGGGACGAACCTGAAACTCTAAGAATAAGTTCCTAAGACGTATCACGAAAACCCAGAAGAACACTCAAAATGCCCTTCTTGACGAAGAATTTAATTTACCAAAGATTGAAGAGTACATTTGAGACACTGCTAAAAGCTTTTCTGAACGATAATTCCAATCTGAGCATGCTCATATCTCGTTTCCAGGAGATTATAATTTCCGCCCCTTGCGTTAGTACGCAGAACCTAGAGACTTTCTCCTGGAATCAACTACTCTACAACTGCACACAATCTTCACATTCATTTGTACACAATCCAACGTCACTCTCCTCTTTCCTTCATCATCATATAATCATTACTAACCAATTATCTTTAAGTATTTTAGATCTAAGTCGAATTTTCGCCTGCTTGAAGGCTTTTTTTCCGCGTACTAACCGTCATTGGTCGGTTCTAGCTGCCATGCTTCTATAACCCGATCGTGTGACACTGTCAATGTAGGAAACGCATATCAAGACTTCTTCCCCGATCCTTTTAACTTCCTGTATGCAGAGGAAACAACTTTCCTGCTGCTGGCTGCCGACGCCGCGAACCTACGGAGCCACTTCGGCACTAGCGGCGGACATTAGCGTGACTGGGTTTCACTGAAGGGGGCAATGGCAGGGGCCATTGTAGGTGCTAACAGCCGGTCATCCGCTATTAGTTTTCGTCTCCCAGCAAAGCTGGTCAGCCGCTTCGATTAAGAACGCTATCATATGCCCACTAAACACGATACACACAAACTCTCTCTCTTTCTCACTTCCAAAGTTTTTCTTCGGTTATCTTATTTGTCTGAATCCTAACCTTTTTTACCAACTGAACAACAAACTCTCAGGAATACCTTGAAATTCGAAGAAAATGATCCTAAAGTCATATTTTCTTACACGAAAAGCTCTTTCAAAATGTACTTTACTTTTCAGCTTCTCGAGATATCAATAAACGAATTTTATCAAAAATCTCCCTAAGCAAATAGTTCTTTTATAGTGACTTTCCACCGTAGGCTGCGTGACATTATGTTCCTTCACAAAGCAATCCAGCGGATCGCGCATCACGAGGTATCGATGCCAAGGACCTGGCTTCGTGTTTGTTGTGGTAGAATGGCCCTCAATGGCTATCTGATACTTCTTGTTGGCCTGGGCTCCCTTCTCACTGGACTAGGAAATCAAGATGGAAAAGAGAACTTTGAAGGTTCATACAGCAAGTATTGTTCCAATAATTTGGGTCCTTTTCCATCATTCTCCACAGTGGATAGACGTTTCAGAACTACGGCATGGCTGATGTGCTTTATTCAACGTCGTCATCGGCGATGTGAGTCAAAGACGGCAATATTGTCTCCTTCAGAGCTTGGAATCAGCCTGCTTAAGTTGGATTCCTCTTGAGCAGTGTCATCATTTTTTATCAGAATTAAACGTTCTGGAAACAAGAACTCCTCTCTCGTCCTAAAGAAAACTACATCCTCTCAAGTACGTCCTCTTTACCCGCGCTTCTAAGGAATCTCAAGTATTTGCTTCAGCTATCACATTTATACAGGACTGAGCATCGATTCAATCCACCAGAAGCGTCTCAATTTGGAGGTCTGTGGGAGGCAGCGGTGAAGCCTGCTAAACATCAAGGCGCGTCATCAGAGAATGAATCTTTACCTTCCAAGAAATGTATACCTTCCTTACTCAAGTCGAAGCTTGTATCAATTCTCGCCCACTCTAAGCTATGACCAATGATCTTGACGATCTTATGGCTCAGACTCCAGGGTATTTTTTTATCGGCGAGCCACTAAACACATTCCACAGCCGACCTTGCTTGATGTTCCTACAAATTGTCTCTCTCTACGGCATGATTTGTAGCAAATAAGAGAGCATTTCTGGCAGCGTTGGACTTCAGATTATCTCAAGGAATCACAACCTTGATGTAAAAGAAAAGTACCATACCCATCTTTTGAGATTGGTGATCTAGTTCTCCTTTTTAATGGAAACTTGCCCCTTACCAAGTGGACATTAGGACGCGTCATCCAGCTTCATCCAGGATCTGATAACCATGTTCGGGTAGTGTCTCTTTGAACAAAATGTCGTGCTCTCAAGAAGCCCATAGTGAATTTGTGTTTCCTTCCGAGAGCTGTAAACAATCTTTAGTGCCTTCGAAGTGTCCCTTCTGTGATGTGTTCGAAAGTTCAATTAGGTGAGCTTCTGTTATCGTTTCAAACATAAGCTATCTTATGCGTTCTGAAAACAATTGTGGTCGCAGCTTCCATAGGCTACATCTGTGCTGATAATGAAATATCAACTGCATAGGTTTTAGTATCCTAAAAGCGGCGTGAGCGCGTCGACTCACTGGTTAGAGCTCGGATTTTGTTCACATGCATTCAAATTAGATTATTATCAAAGTAAATTAGTTCAATCTCGGCCAGCTCACTTGAATATCTAATTAATTTCTTATTCTTTAAATAAAGATTATAACTCTAATAACTGGTAGCTGAAAATACGTTATTCTTTCTTTGTCTCACGCCAGTCCATCAATAATTCATTGACATGCAACTTTGATTTCCTTCTTGTTGAATGAAATAATTTTCCAAACCGCACTTGCTCTTCGATGTCTTCTGACTTTCCATAAGTCTTGCCTCTTATAAAAACATTGAAAATGCTATCGTTGCTTCTACGTCATTACTGCATTAGGCTGAACTCTGAGGCTAAAAAAAGCTGTTATGAGAATGGAATAGTGTTTCGGGAAATCCTTCCATGCTTATGTTTCAATTTGCTGGCTATAATTTCACAAAATCATTCAATCGTTTCCATTCCTTTCCAAATCTTTGTAAGTTATGTGCCATATTTTTTCCGATAATGTCTGAAAGGTGATCATTATCAGATTTGGGACTAAAATACAGTTTAGATGTTTAAACCATCCACATGAAAATGATGACTTTCCTATGCCTGTAGAGCAGGCGAGAACTGTTCATTTTGAGCAAACTCGTAAAAATTACTGCCACACATTCGCGCTTCACGGTTGAACAATGATTCATAGTTTGTATTTGGGTGATTTTGCTTCATTGCCTCTTCCGTGAAAAGAAAAGTCAATCTTGCGGAGAGAAGTCAGAGGAAGTCAGAGAGTAAGGATAAGTTCAAACTATCACGTTCTGCCCTCAACGCTTATGAGTTATCTTGCAATCTATTCTTACAGACTAAACAAAGTCACACTTCTTCTTGCAGATGTTATTAATTAATATCGTATGCACCACGGGGAGAATGTAAACCCACGGAGAAATTTCTTTTCCTTCTAGCGTTGAAACGGGAGAAATACTCATCATAGTTTTTGAAGCAAACTATGAACGTAAAAAGATTCTTCTGATGAGCCGATCTATCTCAAACTCTCATAAGTACCTGTACATCATTTAGAGCTACCATTCATTCAAGTTTTATGATCATCAGGGGCGCAACAATACCAGCATCCGAGGTGTCAGGACACCCAGACGATTGGCTACGGACACCCACTGGCAATTCACCTGGGTGTCCAAATTATTAGACGCATAAGCTAAAATATATTATGAAAAAATTAAAACAAAAAGAAAATTCATATTTTATTATAGTTTTAGAAATCCTTTTTTACACTTCGGCACTGGTTTGCCTAAAAGAATTTATGTGTGAATTTATCGTGCTCGTTTTCAACAATAGGGCCATAACAATCAGTACCTACTAAAGAGCTAAAGTGTAATAGAAGTAAAATATTATATTATATTATATCAATTAATATTTATATGCGTAAAAAAGATAAATTTGGTTTGTATAATTCGTAAATAACTGTAAAACATTCAACTATTATGACCAAAATATAAATATAGCTATTTAAGGGAGTATGGTGGATCAGACATAAAAAACTTCAGAACTTCAAACTCGAGAAGTGTTACGAATAAATTTACGAAATAAATTATTCAATATCTTCTGATACAGGTTCTGAATGGTTATTTTAAAAGCACCGATGGGTTTCTTTTTACATTCTCCTAATTCATGATTGAGAAAGTATTAGAATTATCTGAAATTTACCCATCTTTAATTTTCAACGGATCTCCACGTTTTGAGATCTCCTGAAGCCGAAAATCAAGTTTTGGCGATGGTGTCTGTTGTTCTGTATGTCCGTATGCCGGCCGTCTGTCCGTCCGTAAACACGATAACTCACGAAAAAATGGAAGGATTGAATCGGCCTTTGATACACTTGTTGATTGGTCCAAAAGAAAGGATGAGTTTGTTGGCCAGCTATATTGGATGAAAACTCAAGAAGCGGGAGCATTTCCAAAATTTCTTAGACCCCTTTTTTGGAGATTTTATAGTTCTATGTACGGTTCATTGTATCGTTTGGGAATTCAAGGAATTCATACTTATAACTTTTTTCGATAAAGAGGAAAGTGTCAGAGTAATAGAATTTTAAAAATTCAAAAATACAAAAGTAAATGTAGATTCCACACGAAAGAACGCACGATGTAGAATAAAGTAAGAGAAAGAAAAACGTTGCTTTGTGAGTGCCATATGAGATTATCATAACGAAAATTCGAATTTCTTAGAAAAATGAGAAATTCAAACTTTCACTGTACAGCACATAATGGAAAATCGAAAATTTTATTATATTCTCATCATTTATGATTGGGATAGTATTAGCATCACTCGAAATTTCATATATTTGATTTTCAACGGATCTCTACATTTGAGGACCCCCTGAAGCCAAAAATCATGTTTTGGCGATGGTGTCTGTCTGTATGTCCGTCCCTCTGTATGTCCGTCCGTCTGTAAACATGATTATTCAACAAAAAATGAACGGATCAAATTGGTCTTTGGAACGTTTGTTCGTATAATGGATCAGTGCACCACTTATAAAAATACTTTATGGGAATTGTGCGCCTTAGACACCCACTGCCTTCTATAGGTTGTTGCGACTCTGATGATCATAACTCATTTCATCTTTGGGATGATGTAGGAAACTGGAAGAGATTACCCATCGTCAAACCCGCGGTATATAAAAAATAAGCATTTTTGAGACCCTGTGATCGAATCATATGAATATGAGACGAAGGAGATTCTAAAATTCACCTGATTGCAAAACTTCCTTGATGAGGCAGTACACATTATTCTGAGAAAAGTGACTTGTTTCCATATTTAATAAATCAATATATAACTACTTTCACCTTAATCTCCTTTAATATGAGGACCAGTTCATAGCGAGCGCAGAAGCACGCACTTTGCAGTATAGTTTCTACTTGTGGTGCTCCTCCATCCTGTGAATGTGGATGGTGATGTGGTGTATGGCCAAGTTGATGTGGTGGATAGGAGGAATGCGGTAAAGGCGCTGAGTGCTGATGATGCGGCGTCGTTGTCGCGTGCGTGTGGTAGTGATGTGGAGTCGTATGTATATGACTGTGTCCGTGTCCCATTGAATGATGGTGAGGACCCGGTGTGCTATACACGTTATTCAATAAGTTGTTATGCGAAGCCAACGCGTTGTCCTCTAGATCCAGTACGTTAGCTAGTAGAGACTTACTACTTCTTTGGTGGAGTTCCAGATCACCGTATGCCTTGCTTGTACCTGCAGAAATAATATTGATTAACCCCAACTTTTCAGTAAAACTTGGCCAGAAAAGCACAAAAATCTGGCTAACGCATGACAGATGGAGCATGTGGACACAAAAAGTCTTTGTGAAGTAAAAAAAGGTATATAGGACGCCAGTACCAAGACATGAGACATAAGTGGGAATAGCATTGCAATTAAGGTAAACACTATCATTTTTTGTAGATGTCACAACTGAGAATGATGTCCTCTTTACTACTGAAAAAAGACGCACTAGAGATTGTGTGATGCTAGGAGTGAAAGGATTGTGCGCATTCGCATTCTTTCAATAAATAATTTACCCTCGCTATAATATTTACAATAACGCAGTTTATTTCGGTTCTTCAAACTTCCAATCTCTTAGAAGTCAATCAACATTTTTTCAGGTGTGTCTCCCACTAAAAATGTCTAAATTCCTCAAGATTTGTCGAAGCTTATCAAGATAACTGGGCTTCTAATTGCGAGCCTAAGCAACTTATCAATAAACAAATAGGTTTAGGTGTCGAGGGTCACATGACATATCATACGTTCAATCAAAATTCACGCTCTTACAATTCATTGGGATATTCAATCCAACGGCGTCAATATGCATACTTCTTTTTCAAGGATGCTGTTTAAAAAAAGACCATCAAATTTCTGGGAGGACCCTGGTACCTCTGCATTTTTTCTCCAAAACAGCTGTCTGCGTTAAAATCATCTTACAAACGTGAATTGACCAACACTATGCCTCAAAAGCTTTTGAAGTCATTATTATTGAAAAAAACAGTAAATGTCTACAGCGAAACCAGCCTAACCAAAAGGGATTATTATTTCTCTATATAATGATTGCTCTGTGCTATCCAAGTGTATCTACAAAATAATAAATGAAAATAGGATTCGAAAGACTTAGGCTGAACACAAAAAGCCTAGAGCAGATGTGGCCATCCCTTTTGGCGCCGTAGAGCATGCATGGAAGGGATTATTTCGTGACCTATGCACCAAGTTTGAGCAATAATTGATCATCCTGATACCAGAATAATATTAGGCGACCCTGTAAAAAAATTGGTTTAGATCGATTGAAAGCAACCTGAATTGTGAAATTTTGATGAGACATTTTGGTACAAGCTCATAGCATTACCTTTAGATTGCTTCAAACTTTATCATATTTACGACAGGTCTAAAGCTTTAGTCAATTGTAGTATAAGGATAATTTCCGATTTGGTTTAATTGATTTATTTCAGTATTTGTCACTCAACGATTCATATACAGGATGAAAGATAACGCCCTATCAGCAAAATGAATTTTATCGATATTTTTATCACGTGGTTGTCAGGCCAGCTTTGTTGTGAGAGGCCATTTCTGAAGAATATATTTCACATTACAAACTTGTGAAATTTCTGTCATCTTGATATGACCTCAACTGTAAGAACTATTTTTGTAATTCTATATAACTGCCCATGTGATACTGATGTTCTTGCAGGGTAATGGGAAAATTGCAATAAAGTGATTATGGCATCTTAGTCAGTGTCTAGTAAGATTTTCTGGGAGTGTTACCCGTCCAAACATGAGAAGTTCTTCACCGGGTAATAAGGTTAAGGTATACACAGTGTAAATTATCAACGGCTTTATCAGCAATCCGAGTTAACGAGTGTATAATCCACTCGTTAACTCGGATGGCTGATAAGGCCGTTGATGATTTGGTAAGGCTCCCGAGCAGGAGGCCTGAAGTTTGATCCATGTGCCGATACAAATAGATATTTTTCGATGTACTTCTACCAGGGATCTGGTGGTTCGGAACCCAACTTCAACTGTAGTTCTACTCTGAAAAGACCAGCCTCTTTTAAGAGACTATCCTCTTCTAAGAAACTAGCCTCTCCTGAGGAAAAGGCTCAATGGCACGTTTACAATTCATCAGGGGTCAATAGCCGATGTAAGGAGACTTGTAAAAGGGTGGACGATCTCCTTGCAAATGAGCTCGGTGGTTTCTGGTCTATTTTGAGTCACGGACACACATACGTTTGCCTCACATACTGTGGCAGTGCGGCGAGTGCAGGAGTCTAACTTATGACCTGAGAAAGAATCGCTTCGTTTACCCTAGCCTGGCTATGGAGGCCGCCGGATGTCATATTGGCTGGGGCTCATCTCACCTCGTCAAGAGGTTGTGACCCTAACTGTTTCATGCAGTATGCCTGGCACTCAAGACGCACATTCCTGGAACGCTGGAAACTACGAATGCACTGAGACTCAACTCGGTAGAGCTCGGAATTTAGTTTACTGCTTTGAGAATAAACGCGAGTATGGCACAGCAGGCCTTAATCCACTCCTAATGAAAATATATGATATTTTTCCTATTCTAGGTGTTCTTCCAACAGTAACTTAAGCAGTTTGAATGATATTTTCCTTACAAAATCCTCTACATACTGATTTCTGAGTCGATATTCTACTAAACATTATGGTAATGAAATTTTATGCTTATGATTTTATCAGCGTCCACGTGCACATTGGGAGATTATATTATCGATTGTTTTTCTGGAGATATAATAAAAATAAAAGAATAAAAAAATTGTATCCCATGTATAGCACAAATTACATACTCCGCAAGCTAATTTTATTCATTCATAACATCGGTGCATTTCTAACCTTGTCAGTGAATATGAGACGAGCGCGTCGTCATAATAATTGCTACCCCAACCTGTATACATCAAGTTCAAATCTGTTCTTTCTTGGCACACTATCTTTCAGTTTATTGAGAGATTGCGACAGATAGTGCTCGAAATCGAACTCGTAGGAAATTCCAATGCATGCAACGATATGTCCACAATCAGTCGTTTATATTCATAATAAAATAACTCGATATAGTTTACAAAGTGATCCTTTATTCATACATAACTAGTAAGTCAGTGCAGCACGCACCTCTGTCAAATTCTGCCTGACGAGAATTTCGAGACCGTTATCTGGAATTATCTGAAGGGGAGTTACCAACATTTTAGCACAAATTCAAAAAACTGTCCTAAACCAAAAATTGAGAGAATAGAAATTGCTTAATCGCATTGGAAATTTTTAAAATATTTAATATGACCAGGTAATATAAGTTATATTGTTCGAAAAAATATAATATCTAAGGAGAGGGTTCAATTTTTCAGGTCTCACCTAGAAAATCGGAGTTCTCCGATCAACTCAAACTTCCAAAAAGTGAAGTCCTACTGGACTAGACTTCTTAATTCTTTATTATTAATAAATCAAAATGTCGTCTTTCACAGTTTTCATATGATTTTTTATTCCCTTTTCCTTTATCAT
>WSXT02039794.1:0-13379 GCA_011762715.2 Neuroterus valhalla
AATAAAATTAAGAATTAAAAAATTGAATTTCTAGAAAAACTACTCAACATGTGAAAAAAAAATTAGGCAACAGAACTACTCTACCGTTTCTGACAAACTTTGATCGAGTGCGCAGCCCGAGACACGCGATGAGAATGTAGTCGTTAAAGCCGGAGAAGCTTTGACAAAACAGAATTCACACTCATCAAATTAAAGTAGTCGACATTTCACTTTTGAGTGTCACAAGCTTCATGTACAACTATAGGGAGGTACAAAGGCCGAGCGCGTAGCGCGAAGCGCGAGATCCCGAAGACGTGCGCCGTAGGCGCGCTCAAACTTGCGAGCGAAGCGAGCCGCGCGCGAAGCGCACAATGAGAATGTGCCCGCGCAGCGGGCAGATTTTTAATATGGGAATTAAACTATTTCTTTAAGAATGAACTTCGTGGAAAATTTGTCTTCTGTAGGAAATTAATCTTCATTGTCAAACATTCATCTTTTTGCTTGAAATACATCTATTCATTTGAACATTCATCATTATACCTGAAAATTTATCAGTTTGGTTGAGAATCAATTACTTCAACTGAAAATTCAAATGCTTCATTGTTAGTGAAGAATTGATCTTTTCTAGTTGAAAATTTGACATTTCGGTGAAGATTTGTCTTCTTGAATTGAAAAAAAAATTCAAAAATTCTTTACGGTTAAGAATTCAAGTTATACAGTCAAACAATTTCTATTTAAGTCAAACATTCATCTTGTTGAAAACTCTTCTGTTTGGTTTGAAATTAATTTTCCAAGCCAAAAATAGCGCTATTACATTTTTGCTTGAAAATTTTTATTTTTAAAGTTAAAATTTCAAGCATTCTGTTGAAAAGTTGTATTTTTTGGTTGAAAATTAATTTTTTGTCGAAAATTGAACTATTCTTGTTAAATGTTCATCATTTCAGTTGAACATTCGTCTTTCTGGTTTAAAATCCAACTACTTCAGTTAAGAATTTACAATTTCATTTGATTCTTCGTCATTTTGCGCATGAATGTAATAGTTTTTTTGTTGAAAGATAGTTTTTTTTGTTATAAGTAATTTTTTAAACTGGAAATTTAACTTATTCCAATTGGAGATTCCATAGTTTCTTTTAAATGTCTATTTGTTCAGTTAAACATTTTTTTAGTTCGGAATTTGAGTAATCAAATTTTCATTTAATAATCTTTTTCAGTAAAAGTTGATTTATCTGTTTGAAAACTCAACTCCTCCAGTTAAAGATTCTTTCTTTTAGTATAAAACTTTTATGCTTGGTTTTAAATTGGTTCTTCAAAGTGAAAATGTTATTGGTCCATTTTTGGTTGAAAATTATTATTTTTTGACTTTTAAATTTGACTATTTTGTTAAAAAATGATATTTCTTCTTAGAAAATTATTGTTTCTATTTGGAAATTAATCTTCTTGTTTGAATATTCACCTTCATGGTTGAAAATTGAAGTGCTCCAGTTAAATATTTATCTTTTTAATTGTAGATTCATCTTCTTGTTTTTAAATTTAACTGTTCTGGTTGAAGATTCATAATGTTATTTGAAAATTCATCACCTTGTTTGAAAAATGAACTATTTTGTTGGAAGTCTGTTGTTTTTTTTTTGTTATCGTAAATTGATATTCTTAATTGTTAGTTGAACTGTTCCAATTTTTATAAAAAATGATATTTTTTGTTGAAAATTAGATTATTCTTTTCAAAATTGATTCATTTTGCAATGTTTGATCTTTTGTGTTAAAGGATGTTTTGAATGAACGTCATGGATAAAAATAAATGTTTGTGTTTTGCGACAAATATAGATATGCTACTCATAGTTGACCGGGAAAATTGAGAAACATGACCGGGAAGAGCCGGGAAATGACCGGGACTTTGAAATCGTCGAATCGCCACCCTGTATATTCTTTTGTTAAGTTCGCCATTAAAAATTACTCAAGTTCATAAGCTTTTACGTTCAAAATGTCCAATTGTAAAAAATCGAATTTGAAACCATTCAACTTGCAATCCTTTCAGTTAAAAGTTCAGGGTATTGACTAAACTTAAGGTACTACAGGGACCAAATCTTGAAAAAAGGAACTCAAGGGACCATAGCCGAATACAGGATACAATAGGGAATATATAGGGACCGGTTTTGTGAGGCCTCTAAGAGTGTTATTATTGAGATTGAAAAATGATTAGAACCTTCAAGTATCCTCAACCTTTCTAATAAAGTTTTAATTTTTCAGTGGACGCAAGTGCCGCCGGAGAAGGTCAATTAGAAATCTCAATAAATGAAGGAGAGGTTCCTAACCACGTGCAAGTAGTTGGAGGAGGTCGTTGTCTTGTTTCCTTCACGCCTGATGTTGCAAAGCCTCATTATATCGATATCAAGTTCAACGGAGAAGCCGTTCCTGGGTGTCCTTTTATCTGCAATGTATCTGATACGAGCAGAGTTACTCTCAGCCTAAACCATCTAGAGTTAATACCGGTAGATCAACCTGCCAGCTTTCATATGGCTGTCGATGGAAGTGGTAGCGCCGAACTTGCGGTTTCCGTAAGAGGTAAGTTGTCGACTCTCATTAAAATCTTGATTTACTTCTCTGAAGATTCTGTAAAGACTCTGAAGATTCTAAAGACTCTGAATATTCTGAAGACTCTTAAAGATTCTGAAAATTCTTAAACTTAAGCATCATGAGTGGAAAGTTATTACCATTTTTTCTTTCCAGGACCAACTTTGGAATTGCCTGTCAAAGTCACAGGGAATATTCACAGTGGCTTCACCGCAGAATTCACACCAAGAGATGTTGGTGTACATTCTATCAGTGTAGAGTATAATGGTCACCCGGTAAACGGTACACCTTTTTTGGCCAAAGCGTTTAATGCTGATAAGGTCCTAATTGGATCCGTTGCGAGGGGCAGTGTTGGGCAACCAACGCATTTCAGTGGTTAGTTGGAATTTTCTTTTTTTATCTTTTTGAGATTTTATTTGTCATTCCTCTGGAGATCTATACTGCTCGAGAATTTATTATTGGAGAGAAAATGGTGTGTCTACCTGAACGGGAAATCAGGAAAAATCGGTAATTGACTCCGAATTAGATTCAGGGACCGGGATTTTTGTCTCAAATGTTCTAATATGCATATTAAAAGTGCTTGTATATATCTTTCACCACTCTGATTCTGATTTGCAACAAGGAATAAGTGAAAAAAATATAAGAAAACTCACTTTGAAAATTGGTTATCTTGACTAGGAACTGGGAATTCATGAGAAGAATTATAATTCTGAGTTGCAACGTGGAATTTTAGTGAAGAAATATAGTTTTAAGTTTAGGACAGGGAGTTTCCATGAATAAATATAACTCAAGTTGGAACAGGGAATTTTGGACATGGAACGGGAATTTTGTATAAGAATTTTAATTCTGATTTGGAAGAAAGAAATTGAACAAAATCTCTTTTCCAAGTCAGATTTCGTCTTAATTTGAAACTTTTCCCTTTCCAATTAAAAAAAAACGGAGTTACTATGTTTCTGATTCATAGCCAACAAATTATATGAATGAATATTATTTTTAACTAGAATAGGATTTTCCATATGAATTTCGTTGTGACTTGGTTCAGGAAATATTCTGAATAAAATTTAATTCTGAGTTTGGACGGGGAATTTTTGGTGATTGATGTATTTGTGACTTGTATCAGTAAATTTTTGTGAAGGTTCATAATTTTCATATTTTGGACAAGGGATTTCAGTAAATAATTCTCTATAATACTTATAATTTTGGGGTAGAACTGGGAATTACCGTGACGTGGATAATTATAATTTTCATTTATGTTTCACTTTGGAACAGAAAGAAATTAAATAAGAACAGAAAAGTGTTTACATATAGCGGGAATTTTGGGAAAGAATATGAAATCTGATTGATAAAAATGAGATTCAAAGAAGCCATCCCTGTTTGTGCTTTGATTCCGTCAGATTTTTTAATTGTCTCGTTCCAAATCAGAATGTGCTTGATTAAAAAAATTTTCTTTTTGGGAGTGACATTTTCCACAATTTCGAACTTCTCTCTTTTAAATTTGTTAATTAATTGAAAACTTTACTCTTCTAGTTTTTAAATACTGATTTGAAAAGAGGAAATTGGTAAAAATCCCCGGTAAACAGTTCAGAAATCTTGAAATCTTTTGGAATGTTAAAAAATCTTTTGGAATCTTAAAAAATTGTTGAAAATTATTTAATCCTTCTGAACTCTTTTAAATTGATGGTTCAAAGTCGAAGATTGTCTAGTATAAAATCAGGAATCTACCGGGAATTCAAAATCATTTATCGGGTAGGCACTTTAATAACTAAACGTTATTTTAAAGAATATTCTCTACATTTTTTTCATGATAAAAAAATACTCTTGCTGTAGATCTCCAGGCTTGACATATAAGAACTCTTTCGTACGTTCATAATTATTCTATGATTGAAAGTAGACAAATATCCCCATTATCCAATCAATAAATTGAATTTGCACGAATCTCTTCTGAATACAAAAAAGTATCTCAATTCAATATCCTACTAAAAGGGAATTTATGGAATGGATAATAAATCGTTTGTACTATTTGAATTTGATGAAGTTATAGTTATTGAACATGCTTTGAAGATTTGATAAATAATTCGTTATTTTCTTTGAATAGTTGATGCGGGTCAAGCTGGCGAGGGAAATTTAGAAATAACGATATCGGCACGTGGACAAAATATACCTACTCAAGTGACGCCACAAGGCAATGCTCGATTTTCAGTTAGTTTTGTACCATTTGAGGCATGCGAGCACATTATAAATATTGCCTTCAATAAAAGAACTGTGCCTGGCTGTCCGATTATTACGAGAGTGGGTGGCGATAGCCATGTTACAGTAAGTGGGCAGGCATTAAGCAGTGCTGGGTTAGGACGGCAAAGTTATCTTACCGTCAGTAATGTTGCCGGTAGCTTGGAAGATTTAGAAGTTAACGTTGAAGGTAAGTCTTTCACTCTTAATTATGTGAATGCCTTTCAGTTTCACTTGGACCTTCTTATATATATAAATTTCTCTAATATGCATCCAGCAGGATTGTTTGAATTTGGAGTATCTAACTTCAAATTTTATCACATTTTATTATTGGATTTGAAATTAAATAGCACTGAAAAGGTTTTTTCATAAATTGGTAATTTCTTAAAGAAGAACATTAAATTTGTACACAACGTTTTCATTCGTTTTCTAAACCATCCTGCTGTTTATTGGAATTTTCATAATAATGTTGAAAGTTGAAAGGATGGTTTCTCAAGCATGATTTTCCTATTTTCATATTTCTTCCTTCCACCAAGAGTCTTATATGCATTTCCTTGCGATTGCAAATCGTTGGCGTGACTCATTGTTTATGTTCACTTTACACTTAACAGTGCAAATTGTGTCACTAATTACAAATATGTATGTGTTATTGCACCGCAGTGTTCTAATTCTAACTGTGTATGTTCGTGGATTGTTATTTTTTATAAACATGCCTGAGCAAGTAGATTTAATTCAAAAACAAATTGGAAATTAATCTTGATAAGGAAAAGCTGTTTACATTGTTTTTGAAGTACTACCAGGGATTTAGAATTGTGTTGATCTTGAAATTTTAAATTGCTAATTATCCAGATAAATTTTCTGTTTGTTTCTTGAATGATGTCTTGTAGATTTTTAATTTTTTTTTTCCAATTTTAGGTTGAGTGAATGTTTTCTTGAAAATAATTTTTTTCTTTAATTATTTATTTTGACTCCTTCACTGTAACAAGTTTTTCATGTTAGTCACAAATTTAGAAGATAACGAGATATTCAAAATCGAATCTAGATGGTTAGTTTTTATCAGTGGTGTGTACTAAAACCACTGAAACAGTTTGTTGCTGTTAAAATAGCTTGAAAACATACTTAACCGCTTGTTTTTGAAAATGAAAAGCTTTATAATTTAACAGTTTTATATAAAAAAGATTCAAGAAATAAAATGGAATCCTTTTAAGTCTAAAAACTATTCTTGAACTGCGTTTCTCTGGTGAAATTCTGATGTTTTGAAGTTTAACAATAAAAAACTATTTCTAATGATGAGAATTTATAATTTGTATGGCTTCAAATGTTATGCAGGAAACAAATGAAGGTAATTTCTAATTTGTGACTGTCGTTTTTTGCATGGTTTTAATATCTACGTAATATTTTTATTATTTAAAAAATCTTTTTTTTGTTTCGTTGAAATTTAATGAATGAAAAATAAGTCCGTAAAATGAGTTTGATCTGATTAATTATTATTTTATTGTTTTAGAGTAAGAATAAATATGTGCCTTACAGATACCTGACTAGGTGGAAACAAATTTCATGTATCTTTTAGTCCACAAAGTAAATTTTTTCCCCCCTCAAAATGTTTGTAGGCCTAACTTAAAAATAATAAATTAAATTGAATGAATGGAACTGATTCAATACCTTCATTCGGAAATCTTTTGATTGAGAATGGAGAATTCAACATTTTTATCCACAAGTTCTTCGAAACTTTTAAGAAGCAGGGTGCCGAGCGACTTCGGAAACTTAGTGTTCTTCTCGAATTTCTTTCAATCTTCGGAATCAGGAAATATCTTTGAAAATTTATGAGAACCTTAAATTTTGATTATTTTTCCATCCTCATAAACTTCCCGTTCAGAAGAAATTTTGCGGTGAAAAATTTTTTTCGGATCAAGATATAATTCATATTTTGCATAAAGCTTAAAAAAGAAGATTGCAAATATCTTTTCAAAATTACAGGGCTTTTAGAGGTGATTTTAAGCTATATATAAGAAAAAAAGGTTTTTTTTTCAGCAATTCAGTCTGAACATTTTTACTTAGAAAACCAAGAAGTTTTTGGAATTTCCGTTCAAAAAATATTTCTGTGAAACTGCATCTTATTGCGAAAAATTTAAAAGAAAAATACCTCGATAGCATTTAAATCACCAGAGTTATAAGTGTTCACATGAAAAGTCCGAAATTTTCGATTTCTGATGTCTCAAATTTTTTTGAATTTTTCAAAAATAATGTTGAAGTTTTTCTTTTAACACCTGAGAGGAAAAATACTGAAATTTTCATCAAGATTACTAACATGGGAAAACTGGATTATTTTACCTTGTATTCTGAAAAAAATCTTTCATTTTATTTTTAAGAATCGCTCGACACCCTGACAAGATTTCATTTTTATCGAGGATTTTTTTATTTAGAAAGTAACGATTACAAGAGCTCTTTGAGAAAATTAAAGCACATTTCTTCACCAATCAGTTTACTAATTTTAGTTATCATCCAATGTCCAGATTTCAAATTAACATTGTGTTTCTGTCCTATGTTAGGAAGCAAATAGCACAAAAATGTGTCTGTCTCGTTACTGGTGGCTTGAGAGCAATTCTCTCTCTGTTGCAGGTCGGCCAGCTTTCAGACTACGACATTACTAGACTTCTCAAACAAAATTCATTTCGTTCTAACCTTAGCTTATGGAAATACAATGAGAAAATGGTGGTGGGTTCCTAACTACAAATCCCCTGAAGCTCTGCGTAAGGATACACTTAATCTCACATCCTTGTGCATCATTGGTTACTGCTCTTTTCATCCTGTCTGGTTTACTTTATCACTGGGAACAATTAACTTTTTGTAAGTAGTGGCTAACTCATCCATAACAAGCGTTCAATTGCGTCCCCTTTCTCCCCATAATCGCAATAATACTCGAAAAAATACGCATTTAAAAATGTGTATAAGCCATCAGCTGCTGTGGTGCTACATTCTTACTTTAAGTTACTCTTACAATTAGTTGCTTCAGTTTATTTAAGAAAAGTGTAACAAAGTTTTTTTGTCCTGTGCCAACTATGTAGCGTCTTTTTCTTGATTTGCCATGCATTGATAACACAGGTCTGCAAATAATGGGGTCGTATTAGTTGTTGAAAAACGAGAGGTCTTTTCCGGAGTCATTTTTTCCGTAGAATCCGAATCCGAGCTTAGAATATGTCCATCACGTCCGATTTGAGGTTATATACTCGGAAAATGGGGGTTTCGCTACTTTTGAGGTTATGTACTGGGCGCGCCAAATTTTGCTGGTCTTGTTTCAGAAGATCATAATTTAGTAATACTCTTGTCCTTCAAAATAAGCTATTGAACCGTGACCAGCGATTTTTTTCACAAAGGTGCTATTTCCAGTTTCGACATTCATCTGAACAACCGTATGAGCATTCACTTTAACTCTTTGGACAATTTGGATCGGAAATTTCTCTTAGAAAATCGTACCTGGAGGCAATGGCGGATTGGAATTTACAAAATCGAAGGATTTCGATCTATAAAAGCTTTTATTCGAGACCTCCAGGTACAAATTCCTAAAAGAAATTTCCGAGTGCAAGATGGCATGTCGAAACTGAAGATGGCTGTATCTTTGTGAAAAAAAATCGCTGATGACTGTTAAAAAGCTTATTTTGAAGGAAGAGTATCACTAAATTATGACATTTTGAAACAAGACCAACAAAATTTCGCGCGCCCAGTACATAACCTTAAAGGTTGCGAAAACCCCCAATTTCCGAGTATATAACCTCAAATATCTCAAAATGGTGACGTGATGGACATATTCTGAGCTTGGATTCGTATTCTACGGAAAAAATTACTTCGGAACCCTTAACTTTTCTACAACAAAACCTTGCATACCTGTGTAATTAATTTATAATTATAGAGTTATTCTTTGAAGTAGTCCTTACGGAATGAGAAACTATTGGCGTTTTTGAGATATAAAAGCATTGTCAATGGTTTTTTTGTAAGGAATTTAGTGTACGATTTAGGTACAATAATTTAATTTTTCAACTACTATATTTGAAGCTTGTCGCAAATTTGTTTGGACACGTTTCTCTAAGCTTGGTATACACAACTATGGGATACACATGGTTATGCTTGGAGAGTTCGAACTAACACTTTTAAAAAATCTCTGTAACTCTTGATCGCTGGTAAGAGCCGTAAAAATCGTATTGCTATTGCTTGTATTGCGCTTCTTGAACGGTGTGTTGGTCGTTCGTGAAACCAATTGAGTCATTACACACAAAGGAGATGGCAAAATTCGATTTTTGTGGTCCACTCTCAGTGTCCCGATAATCTACCCTAGTTGGCTGACTAAATTATAATAAACAACTAACCGGCGGACTTGATAGGACCCAATGGACAGGCTGTACCAGCTCAAGTCACCGACAATAAAGATACAACCTGCACTGTGGCATTTACACCAAGAGTTGTTGGAGAACATAAAATATCTGTGAGTCACAGAAATGTTCCCGTGGCCGGCAGTCCCTTTAGCTGCAAAGTCTACGACGTCGCTGCTATCAGAGTCAAGGATGCAAAACGAGGAGTAATTGGAATGCCAGTCACCTTTTTAGGTACATACCTTTTTTGATTTTACCCAATAAAATTTATTTTTCAGGGAGACCAGTGAATCGGGGAACTGGTTGAACCGGAAAATGAAGTGAATTTTTTCAAAATTGTATTCAAATTGATCCAATCATTTTAAATGTCACTTTATATGACATGAAATTGTATTCCGAATGACTTCTATTTATAAGATTTATTACTTTATAAAATGATTTTTTTTGAGGATGAAAAAACTGTTTAATCATTTGAAAAAATATTTTCATGCAATTTTTAATTAGTTCGATCTCAAATTTGTGAAAATTTTAAATGTTACAATTTGGAATTGCATACTCTCAAAAGCATATCAAATTTAAATATACTGAGACTTCTTCTTTATTCATAATGTGTCCCCTAAGGGTTTACATAACTTCCGTTCCTTCACATACAACAATTTTCATTAATTTTCAACAATTTTCTTTCCTTCTATTAGCCTATCTTACTTCCTATTATATATACGAGTGAACGACGAGTGGACGAGAGTATGTCTAATGAGCGTTTTTAGCGTACTTCTCTTCCACCTCAACCTTTTCCTTTGAACAATCATTCTCTCACTGTATCTCATTCGCTCCTCTAGCTTCCTCGAATTCGCTCATCCACTCCTCCCCCTGTCCTTCCTCTCTCAGAATCCTTACCACGTTCTCTTGCCAGCTTCCCATACATGTTCCCATGTTTCTTCTTCCCATTTACATATTCTGCACTTTTTTTTCTCTACTTCCTTGCAATACATCGCTTCCCTGACCTCGTTCTTCAATCTAAATCTTGCTATTCTTGCCCATCTCTTTTCTCCCCACCTCTTTTCCAAATACTGTGGTAGTCCTTCCTTTTTTATTATCTTATACCATTTATTGTATTTCGATTCCATCATTCTTCCCCGCCTTTCTATTAATTGCCCTTCATTATCTTTTTCTTCTAATTCTTCAAAGTTTACTCCAATTTCCTCTCCTACATGTCTATCTGTGAGGAACTTCCTCTTTCTTCTTCCCATTTCGTTAACTCGATCGCCCTCCCTCTTCTTTCTTCTACCTCCTTTAGACATTCTTTCGCTAACTCCCCTCCCTTTTCCTCCCTTTTCTTCAAATTTCCATGCCCTCCGCCCTGCTCTGATACTTAATTTATCCCTTTGCGTTTCCTCTCTCACGATACATCCAGGTGTCCTCCAATCCACTCCTATAGTCCATCTCACGTATCGTTCCTGTAACCTTTCCATCTCTTCCCTTTCCTTCCATCCCCATATTTCTGCTCCATATCCTAAAACTGGCCATACCAGAGTATCAAACAACCACATTCTTCTTTTCCAATCTTTCTTGAATCTTCTCTTTCCTATTCCCCATACCTGCTTCATTACCCCTGCCGTTTTTTTATTCTTTCTCCAATATGTGCCCTATGATCTCAATTTGCTTGCAAGGTGTATCCCAAATATTTAAACTCTTTTACTTTTTCTATCTTCACTCCCTTCTATCTTCCAGTCCATACTTTTTTTCTTCCCCCTCCTTTTCTAAACCTCATTATCTTCGTCTTTCCTACATTCAATGTCAATTTCTTTTCATCTAAGTATTTCTTCAACCCTGTAATTAGACCCGCCATTTACTCTTCATCATCTGCCATCATTACTATATCTGCGGATGCCAGTGTGTATATCTTTACTTTCCCCACCTTGACTACTCCCCACCCTTTTCTGCTCATTGCTCCTTCCAAGTCTGAGATAAAGATATTGAATAAAAGTGGGCTAGAGGACACCCTTGCGTTACTCCTCTCACCAACCAGGAACTATCGCCTACTTGATCGACTACTTGCACCCTGCTTTTTGTCTCACGGAATATTTCTGAAACTCTTTATTAGACCTTCCCTTATACCTTTTTCTACCATAACCTTTTCTATCTCTTCCCTGTCCAAAGAATCGAACGCCGCTTTCAGGTCCACGAACATAGCTATCATTCCTCCCTTCCCCTTTTCAATTTTCCTATTCATTATATAATTTACAACGTATATCTTGTCCATCACCCCCATTCCTTTTCTAAGCCCAGTCTGATTTGGTGGTAGTATCTCTTTTCTTAACTTCTTTCTTTAATCTCTCCGATAATACCGTTGCAAACAAATTGTACAAGGTTGGCATAAGCGTCACTCCCCTATAATCCTTGACCTCCTCTCCTTTGCCTTTTTCAATATCGGTACCACTATCCCTTCTTTCCATATCTCTGGCCAACCCTCTCCTCTCCGTACCCTATTGCACATTATCCATGCCCATTCCTTCAGTTCATTCCCCCCATGTTTCAATACTTAATTTGGAATTTCATCCAGACCTGGAGCTTTTCCTTGTTTCATTATTCCTAAAACATTGATTATTTCTTCTCTTGTTATGTCCTCTTCCTCATCTCTTTCCCTTCCCTCTTTTCCACCCTTCCTCACTTTATGTTCTACCCCTCCTAGCAGATCCATGAAATACTTTTTCCATTCTACCATCCCTATATCCTGGTTTACCCTCTTCCTCCTTTTTCTCTCTTCATTTACTATATACTTTCCAAACTTCTTCTGTTCTAGCCTTCTCCGCCTCCTCTTCAAACCTCCTATTTTCCTCCTCTTTTTTCTTATCACACATCTCTGTATATTTCTTCTTTTTCCTTCTTTATTCCTCTCCACTACTTTTTCCTTTCCTCCATTTCCTTAGTTCCTTTCTCACTTCCTTCTTTCTCTCTTTACATTCCTTATCCTATCCGTTTCCGTTCTCTCTCCCACTAACTTCTCTCTTACTTGTTTCCTCTAGCGCTCTTTTTATTTGTCCTATCATTATTTCCATCTCTTCATTAACATTTCCTTCTCCCATTTTGTACATCCTTTAGCTTCTCTTTTAATTGCACTTTCCCTTCTATTGACCAATCCCCTCTTTCTTTTCTTTTTACCTTTACTTCCTTTTTGACCGTAGCTTTGATACTCTTATCACCCTCTAACGTCAGTATTAATGGAAAGTGATCAGAATCTATATAGTCTCCTACCTCTAGCTTCTCGACCTTCTCTGTTACCTCGTCGTCTACTATCACATAGTCAATTACCGTTCCTTTTTCGCCTCCCAAACGTGTATATTCACCTTCCTCATCTCCCTCTATATTTCCGTTTATGATAAACCATCCCATTTCCTCTAAGCACTTTAACAATTTCTTCCATTCCCCATTCAGTACCTTGTCTTTGGATTTTTTCTTCGAATATTGAAATCGTATCATTCTTTTCAGTTGGAGAAAATTTCGTTTTATATGCGACTGATATCACAGAAAATTAGGCAATATCTAATTAGTTCTAGCGGAAACATTTTTATTTTATATTTTAAATGTTCCAATTTATATTTTAACTTAGAATAAAGTTTTAAATTGTTACAAAATTTGAGGATTCTGATTTTTCGATTCTAAACGCTAAAGTTTGAATTGCTCTACTTTCGAAAGTTTAGATTTGGCAATTAAATGGTTTAATTTGGAAAGGATAAGATAGAATTCAATACTTTTTGGATTTCAAATTCGAACGGTTAAAATAAAAATCAGTTTAAAAAGGTTTAAGTATCGAAACAGGTTTTAACTCCACAATGCTGATGTAAAAGTTGTCCAGTTTCAAATGAAGCTTGGTTGCATTAATGTTTAAAGTTAAAAATTAAGATTCTTCCATTTTGAACAGTGAAGTTAACAGCAAAATAATCTTTAAATTGTAAATCTTATCAATTATTATTCTAAAACATATCTCATCAATTTGAATGTCACTTAATACCTATAACGTGAAATAACCTTTTTTTACGATTCCAACAATCAATTTAGAATTTCAAAACCTGCATTTGGAAATAAAAAATTTTTATAAATGATTGTGAAAAGGTTTCTGGTTTTAAGTTCTAAAATTTTTAATTGTTTATGTTTGAAAGTTCGGAACCGACGGCAGTAGCTGCGTGGTAACTTCCGACTTGGGCGGGATCTCGAATGTCAAGCATGTTTGGGCGCGGTTAG